>FMBT01000041.1:0-61469 GCA_900095095.1 Fragilariopsis cylindrus CCMP1102 | reverse complement strand
TTACACACTTTTCGGAGTTGCATCACAGCATTGTTCAATCCTCTTCCAGCAGGTTGCGGGCCAGTATCATCTTTGTTATTCTCGGCAGCAGCCTTAAGACTGATTTGTTTGTATAGTTCTTTTTGCCAAGACGACAGTTCGCATCGCAGGATCTTTTCCACCTTTTCGGGCAGTTGGTCGAGAACCTCACTCTTGACACGTCGTAGCATAAATGGACGAAGTAATTCATGAAGACGATGGATAATAAACATACGTTCTTCGTTTGATAGGACATTAGCCTCAGCGTCATTATCTTTATTTGAGCCAAATTGGGCGAAGGGCCGATTAAACCATTGATCGAATGTGTCAACGGAGTTGAAAATGGTGGGAAGCAAAAAGTTCAACAGGGACCATAATTCACTTAGATCATTCATCAGTGGGGTTCCTGTCAGTAGTAGCCGGAACTTAGTTTCGTACTGAGAAGAAAGTGTCTTGGCAAACTTAGACGCTGCATTTTTCATACGATGCCCTTCGTCAACAATCGCGTATTGCCATTGGATCTTTCTCAAGCTTGCCTTGTCCTTGATAATGTACTCGTATGTTGTTAGTAAAACATTAAAATGACCATTCTTCACTTTTTCCCTGTATATTTCCTTTCGCTGAGCGGGAATACCCTTGTAGCAGATCAAATGCGCCGAAGGACACCATTTCTGAAATTCATTTACCCAGTTCGATAACGTGGAAAGCGGAACAATAACTAGGTACGGTCCCAAATTTTGCTTATATTCCATCAGATATGCAATGAGAGCTATAGCTTGGATAGTTTTACCCTATAAATTTGAAACGAAATAAGAATAGAAAACATATGTGTGTGAGTGTCAGAGTGTGTATGTTTGTGTATGTGAAATTTAGTTCATATTATCGTTATCAGTGCGCGAAAAGCACGTACCAATCCCATCTCATCAGCCAAGATCCCATTTAACTTGTTATTATACAATGAAACCATCCACTGAAGTCCTGACATTTGATATTCTTTAAGGTCACCCCCTACTAGAAGACTTGGTTGCTGGATTTCCTCTTGTTTCATGTGAGCAGAAGCATAATACGAAGCAGTTCCACCCGTTGCTTCAACAGTTCCGTCATTAGTTCGCGATTGTACAATACTAGTAGAAATTTCAGAAAATGAGCTTTCGGTCTTGTCCATAAGGAACTTAAGACGGTCATTCTTAGTTTCTTCTAACAATTTTGAATAAGCATCCATATCGTTGGCCTTGAGTGCAGCTAATCTCGCCTTTTCGGCTGCAACACCACTCTTCTCTATTCGTTTCTCCTCTTTGTTAGCATTGTCACGGATTGTTCTAGCAAGTTTGGCGGCGTCGGCCCTTTTTTGTCTATGAAATCTGAAAAATTCTTGCTGATGTGAAGCAATCGCTCTTGATAGTTCCTTGTGCTGCTTGTTAAGTGCATCGGCTGCCGATTTCCTAGACGCTCGAACGGCACGGTCCAATGCCTTGCCGATTTTCTTTGGTTCCATTTTTATCCTCTTAAACTTATCAGCATCCAAAAGAAGAGTACCATTAGTAGAAGTAGCATTGGCTGCGACAGTAGTGACAGGTGCTGTTGGAATTTGCAACAAATGTTTCTTCAAAAGATTCTGAATATATGCAGCCTCGCTAAGTGTCGATTTGGAGAGTCTTTTTTCTTCTCAACTAACGACGATGAGAGTAGAACGGGAGTTTGACAATTACTCCGTACTATACCGCTAACAGTATTAGGAGGTGCAACAAATTTTCCCTTCTGCACCATAAAGATACCATGATGGACCCGTTTCCATTTCGATCTTTCTTCCATTTTCAATTGCAATGCTTTTGATGCCAATGTCTGTTGAGCAGTGACGACCGTTGCTTGCTTCGCTTTGGTTAGGGATGCAATAGTTTTCCCAATTGATTTGTTGATGTTATTATTACTTCCCCCGGACATTTTTGCCATCTGAACTACCCTTTGCTGTTGCTTGAGCTGCTGTTGTTTTAATTGCTGCTGCTGCTGCTTTAACTGCTGTTGCTTCAACTGTTGTTGTTGCTTGAGCTTTTGATTTTGTAGTTGCAATTGCTGTTGCTTCAGCTGCTGTTCCTGTAGTTGCAGCTGTTGTTGTTGTTGGTAGCTCTGTTGCCCCTGTTGATTGTGATGCGTGTTATTACTACTGTTGAGAGAATATTGGGATGATGTCTGTGATTGGTTAGGGTTATGATATTGATGTTGACTATTCGTCATCCCTCCTTGAATTGGTAGAGGTGCCATTTGAAGTGATTGCGATGGTTGGATTCGACTACTAAGTCCACCTACATTGTGATGTTGTTGTGATTGTTGTGGTTGCTGTGGTTGTTGTAGCTGTTGTTTGTGTTCAAATGTATTGAAATTAATTTTCAAAGTTGAAAATAGATTAAATTGAAGGAAGAAGGAAATGAATTAGCTTGTGTAAGGAGAGATATAGAGAAAACTTTTAAAAATAGTCAAGATAAAATATTACAATCAAGATGAACTTACGCTAGGATAATGTACATTACTTCCTAAAGTCGGAGAAAGTTGCAACAATTGATTTGAATAACCTGGCTGCTGCTGCTGAAACTGTTGTAGTGGTTGAATCTGCTGATTCACTTGAATCGGTTGCTGAGGATATTGTTGTTGTTGCTGCTGCTGTTGCTGCTGTTGTGGGGGGTATTGTTGTTGCTGCTGCTGCTGCTGCTGCTGCTGTTGCTGAGGCTGTTGAAGTTGTTGCTGCCGTTGTTGTAACTGCTGCTGTTGCGCTTGTATCGATCGAGGTTGCGGTTGCGATGGCACTTGCGATTGGCGCTGCTGCTGCTGCGGCCGTGACGACGTCGTTTGTTGCTGTTGCTGTTGCTGTTGATGATTGACTCTTTGTTGTTGCTGCTGTTGCTTATATTGCTGCGCTTTTCGTTTCGCGGCCTCTCTTTCTCGTGCGACTCGTGCTGCATTCAAAATAGCATGCTTAGGAAGTCCCGTGTTGAGCGCACCTTGCATAAGATTTGGTGTAATCTCTCCTGTTGGAGATCTTATCGCAGACCAAATTGCCTTCGCAAGTGCGTGCTTGGCTTCTTTGCTTAACACAACTTTGGCTCTTCTTGGTTTCACCTGTTGCTGGTTCATTTGAGGCTGTTGCTGTTGCTGTTGCTGAGTCTGTTGCTGCTGCTGGTTCTGGATGTACTGTGTACGGTTCTGCTGTTGTTGTACCTGCTGCTGCTGTCCGTGCGACGACTGATGAGTTTGTTGCTGTTGATTTTGCTGGAATTGACTTGTTCCAGAAGACGGCAGGGAAGATTGCTGCTGCAGCTGCTGCTGAATTGGACGGTACTGTTGCTGTTGTTGTTGTTGAGACGCTTGCGTTTGATTTCCTGACGGGAGATGCAAAGAAGATTGCGGCTGCTGAGAATACTGCATAACTGAACCCCCACTCCCACCAACACCCCCAACGACGCCAGATGATTGAGAAGAATGAACTCCACCATGATGTTGCGTTGTTTGAGCTGTATTCATCGATGATGATGAAGAAGAACCTCCTCCAGGTAGCATTAACGGATTTGGTACGCTTTTATTAGGATTGTATAACTGATTCTGATTATTCTGTTGCTGTGAAGATCCGTACGAAACATTATTTTGAGATTGCTGCGAAACTTGAACTACTTGCTGCGGTTGCATTTGCTGCTGCTGCTGTTGCTGTATGATCTGTTGCTGTTGTTGTTGCTGAGGCTGCTGCTGATTATGATATTGCTGTTGTTGATGTTGATGATTCTGATTCTGATTAACTCCACCAGTTAAATCGACATTATTGGAATAATATTGATTTCGATTATTATTGCTGTTATCATTTCCACCGCGATCGTTACTCGTAGAAACGACGCTAGAAACGCCGCCCGTTGAGGCATGGTGAGATGAACCATTATGTTGTTGATTATTTGGTAATGGGAATTGTAGATTATTGAAGGGATCCATCTTTGAAAGAGGATGCAGAAGCAAAGAAAGGATTCCGATTGACGTCCGCTCGTCTTGAGAAGGCAGGTTTAAAAAATTAAAAAGCAAGCTTGACGTTGAGACCTTGGGGTGAACGAATTTGAGGAAAAGAAGGTAATGACCAGTTACCGTGTGTTGCTTAATGCGACTTATCTTCGCCATACAGTACGTGCTCATACTACTACTAGCTAGCATTTATTTCTCTTAAAAAATCACAAACCTCGTACGTGGAAGCTGGTACTCAACATACCGTAGAAATCGTACACGTAGAGAGTAGGGATTGGATAAAAAAATGCATGCTACAGTAAGGAGGACAGGCGATAATTCGCTCGCGCGCGCATGCGAGTCGTAGCCATACTGTCAGAAATCTAGTACAATATAAATATACACCGTAGAGCGCACAATAGTAATACAATACTGTACATCATTATTGTAGAAGCTTTAGGATAATCTTGTTCAACTAAAGTTACCAACTTTTTGAAATAATGATTAGTGGATTAGATTCAAGATGGTCACTATGCTATACTTTTTCTTTATGACTGTTCCTCGACCGAACTAGTGATATGATCAGTAAGTTATATATATACATATACATATATGTTTATATATATATATATATATATTAGTTCTTATTCTTTTTCTTTACAATTCTCTTTGGATTGAACTAGCAATGTGCTCAGTTAGCTATATATAGAGTTATTCTTTTTCAATCCACTACCATACTTCAGATCATCATCAAGGTAGGTTATATAATACCATAGTTATTTCTCCTCATTCAGGGTATGATACCAGGTACTGTGCCGTATATACTGACATTGATATTGACAAGATTGCTATTCACTTTTTGCGCGAGAGTCGAGCATCGACTTATTCGACTAATTCGACTCACACATCACGTGCTCGCCAGCTGTAGCGGTAAGTTAGTATGTGCGTGCACGTAATACACAGTACATCGTAGAATATAAAACTTCTTACTAGCGCATGGGATCCAATGGCTAATTCGCTCATTACAATTTGTACGCTGAATAATAACAATGGGATCCTCTTCATCCTTGCGATATTCTTATCCTTTTATTGTCCTTTCTTTCTTGATTATCGGTATGATATCTTCATTGGGAGCGAGAGCTTTCACCACGGTTGTGACTCGGTCGATGCCAGGCCAACGGATGTTGAATGCCGCCGCCACAAATAATATCAACACAGCACGATTTATGAGCTCATCGGCACCCGACACATCTGTCGTTGAAACTTGCACACAAAAAATTGGAGATGCCCTAGAAACTACTGACGTCAAAGTCACTGGTGCATATGACGACCCCAACGGATCGCATATATCCATTGAGGTTGTGTCGCCACTTTTCGAAGGGAAGAGAGCGATGCAAAGACAACAACTAGTTTACAAGGCGATATGGGAAGAGTTGAAAGGACCGGTCCATGCTGGTATGTATTTCTCTTGATGATGTTGTTACACCTTGATCTGATCTTATAATATCAGAACACAGAGTAAATGAACATCGGATATGAATATTGCGTACTATTTTTTATTTCATTTCAACATTTTTAAATTTGATCACTAATTTATTTATTTTGTTCATATATTTATTTTTTCCCTTACCCGTGAAGTGGATTCGATGATTTGTAAGACTCCCGACGAAGAGTAATAATATAATCAACAATTAGTTTTTGCTGCCATACTTTCGATACATCATAATATGTATTTTCAACCTGATGTTTGTTCGTCCAGTAACAATTGAAACAGCTTCTATATCTAATTTTAGATTGGAAAATAATAATTTGATAAAAGAAAGCCACAATAAACCAATAAACTGTACATACGTTCGTACTAATTACTGCAACCCTTCTTATAATGAGTAGTAGCAAGTAGTCTACTGAAATAATATTGGTATGAATAAAATATCAAAACAGAATAATTGTGATTATAACGATAAATATTATAGCAAATATACTATTATGTCATATATGAATAGTTGTACAATTTATTTTATTGCTTATTTTATAAAAAAAGATTTTAGAAGCAGGAATTTCTTTATCCTTATTTTGATTTGAAATCGGCTAGAGCTGCGCTGGCAACATTCGCAATTGCGCTACCGTCAGCCTTGGCAATTTGATGGTATTTTCCCATCGCACCTTCGGCAATCTCCTTGGCAAGGCCTGTGGAGATAAATTTGCTTTCTGTATCGATACACAAAAGATTAAACCCAGGAGCTACTCCAATTTGTTTGGCGCAAGCAAGAACTTCTTCCTTCAGGTAGGCTCGGCTGGGCTTGCCATCCTTTGAATCCTCGTCTTCGACCGCTTCGGCGTCGAATTCTTCCCCGTTGGACACACAGAGTGGCACATTAGCTCGTCCATCCGAAATCAAAACACATACTACCTTACCGACGTCCCCAGACTTTTGTGAATTGAGACCTGTAAGCAAAGCAGTTTGAAGCGCATGAGCGAGAGGAGATCCACCACCACATGGCATTTGTTCTAATCGCGTTCTGGCCATGGCAATGGACTTGGTAGGAGGTAGAAGAACGTCAGCCATTTCACCTTGGAAAGGAATCAAACAAATTTGGTCGCGACTTTGGTAGGCCTCCGTCAATAGACTGATAGCAGCACCCTTTGCTGCATTCATACGGTTCAGAGCCATGGATCCCGAGGCGTCAACAATGAAAATAATTAACGAACCCGCCTTTCGTGCCATCTTTTTGATTCGCACATCACCCTGCTCAATATGAACTCCACGGCTCTCATATTTAGTTCCAATGGCACGCTCGCGTCTTCCTTTTTGGTATGGTGCTGCAGCACGAAGGGTTGCATCAACTGTAATTTTTGTTATTGTTGCGAAATAGACGGATTTGAAAAGAAGGAAAATGTTAGTGCTTTCAACATCAAACGAACAATGAATCTAGTCTGGATTTTTTTTACTAATACTTACTGGCAAGACGCACAACCTTCCCCTTGGGAAGCATAGGCTTAATGTATCGACCACGGTCCTGAGAAAAGATCATACCACGACCACCACCCTTTCCTTTTCTTTCCCTACTCGTAAATTGGATAAGATCTGGATCAATTGGTGTTGCATCTGCGTCGAACATGAACTCCTGAGGGACTTCGGGGACGTCCGGAGTATCTTCCCGGTCTTCATCATCATCCTCCTCATCTTCGTCGGGTTCCTGTTCTTCTTCTTGATCCTCTTCTTCCTCCCGATCTTCATTATCTTGTTCATCCATTTGTGGTGGAGGTGGTGGTGGTGGTGGAGGGGGCATCATTTCGTCGTCGTCCATGGGAGTATTAATGAATGTTCCGCGGGGTGCAATAGCGAGCTTTACTGCCAATCTCAGATCTTCACTATTGACCTGTCGTCCTTCGAGTGCAGCTGCTGATCGAGCGACCTCACAGGCAAAAATCTCGGCACGGTGTCCCTGACATCCAGCTCTGATAGCCTCATTACAAAGATATTCGACTTGCGATGGAGCGACTCTCAAGTCTTTGATGTACTCGCGTGCAAATACGATTGCGGTTGCGAGGTCATCTTCATTTTCAATAGCCTCAGCGAGGGCGATTTCTGCCTCTTCTGACCCTTGTTTGCCTGATGCAGAAAATTCTAAGACACTACGGACGGCCTCAACACGCTCTTCGGTGTCAAGTTTTTGGGCGTCAGCAGATAGAGATACAGCAATTCGATCTAACAAATGATCACGAAGTTCACCTTCCTCAGGATTGAAGGTCGCAATCATGAGAGGTCTGCAAGGATATCGCAGAGATAGACCCTCTCGTTCAACCATTACAAAGCCATCAGTAATAATGCTCAACAGGATATTAGCAGTTTCTTCGTCTAAAAGATTGATATCGTCTACGTAAAGAACACCTCGATGCGCTTTAGCCAAAAGTCCAGGAGCAAAAACTGATTTTCCAGTCGCAAGACTTTCTTCCAAGTCAGCACTTCCAAGCAGACGATCTTCCATAACGTTTAAAGGAACTTGAACAAATGGACAAGGAATAACTTCGGTTTCGCGTTCGGAAAGTGGGATGCCACTGTCTAAGATTTCTTTTTTCAGGAAATCATCAATGCCGAATTCTCCTTCGGGATCAATATTAAATCTTGAATTCTTGATGACTTCGATGGGAGGTAAAAGTTGATGAAGGGCACGGGCCATAACGGATTTGGCAGTTCCTTTTCCACCAGAAATTACAACGCCACCCATTCGGTTATTAACGGCGGAAAGGAGAAGTGATTGTTTGATGGCATCTTGACCGACAATCATAGAAAGAGGGAAGGGACGACCTCCTAATTCGAAGTCTTTAAAATTATCTGTTGATGTGGTATCTTTTTCCCTTTCCTCTTCCGCCATTGCTGCTTTTACTCTTGCCTCAGCAGCTGATATACCAGCTTCATCGGCAACTGCACTCATATAAGATGGTTTGCTTCGACTCATTGCACTGTTACTACTCCTCGAAACGGATTGAAATGATGTGGCCTGTTTTGTTTGTTCAGTAGGGACGAGGAGGGAGGAGATAAATAATGCAAACATGAGAACAATGCAACATTTTATTCTATTACATTATATCCATTTCACATTTTGGTCGTATTTTACTTCTCTTTACTTAACAGAAGCATCATTATTTATATAGCTCGATCAACCAATCGACGAAGTCGAGACGGGAAGTAATACAAATAAATTTTTAAAGATAATATACGAAACATAGAATATAACAACAATAATTAGCAGCCAGTTCTGTTTCCGTTAAAGCAACAACTCACATCTGGTAGGAAACATGCCGCCAAGAATAGAACCTTGGTAATTTTTGATATTGATATTGACGACATTTTATTTTATGTAAGCCTTTGCTTATTGTCCTCTGTCACAGAAATGTTCTGCCAAATCGGTATGTATGTATGAAAAGATATGTATTTATGTTTCTTGTTGGTTATTCAGTATTCCTCTTCTGCCGTATGCACAGTGTCCTTCCTCCTTTGCTTCGTCAACCTTTGCGTTCTTTAATATTGTCGACAAATATATGGATGTCGATTGGGGGTTTAACTTTTTTTAACGTCGTGAATTAAATTTGTATTCCAATACTTTAGAGATGAAGTTTCTCTGAAGATCGCTCGGTTCACCGTGTAACTAACTTCTTGCGGTCTGTTTCTTTCTCGCCAAGATCTCACCTTCTCGCGTCACCTACCACTTCAAGTTTTGTCGCATCGCCACCGCCAATCAAAATTGAGATGATTCCACGTGTACTTTTCTGGAGAGTGTAAAAAATTTGCTTCAAGTTGAACATCAACTATGTAGTCGATGTTGTATAGGTATGATGGTATGTTGATAAGATATACTACTCACAAGAAATGCTACTCACGATTAGGTAGCACGATAGAAATTTAACTACCAGCGAGACAAAACTTAACTAGCTACATACACAGTACAGTACAAGTAAGTAGTACTACATATTATTATAATTTCTGCAATACTCACAAAAAAAAGGCTAAGCGAGGTATGATGAAGAATTTGTACTCAAAAGAGACATGACATATCAAAATGTATGAATTGGCCGCTTGTAACTGAGATGGACTTTCCCTAGTGGTACCTACCTACCTGGCACCTACACTTCTTCTTGATTGTTGATAAAGGATCATCTAGCATGCTAAACTAGCTATTATTTACACTATTGTTCCCTCTTGTTGTGAGAACATAACGGGCACCAGTACATCAAACAATGTCACTGGTGACTTTTCTGTTTGATTGCACCACCCCAACCACCACAACCACAACATACCATTATCCCTGGCAGAAGGAAGTTATTATATAAATCAAAAGAATATCACTCATACTAGTAGACAAACTCAGTCTCAGCAGCAGCAACGGGTCAGAAATTGAATATGATCTCAACAAACAAGAAAGCCAAGAAGGTCATTGAGGAAATCAAACCCAGGCAGAGTATAACATGTCACAATAATAATAATAAAAATAGCAACTAGCAATCAGCATCAATTGTCAAAAGTGGATGCAGGAAACCAACAGATATAAACAGGGAAAGAAAGTAGGATTAACTCTTGACCATAGATGAAACAACAGGAGGAAAAAGAGCTTATCATGGTGGTATTCAAGAACGGGAAGAATCCAAGAATCAGATAAAAGTGGAATAAGTTCTTGATTGACACACAGGTATCAAACTATATTTTCCAGCCTCAAATAAACTTAAACAGAAGCTCTCTTCTCAGATTTTGTAATCTGCCGTTTAAAAAGTCACGCAGAGAAGATGGATCTTGCATATATACAAACCTCAAAATCTTGAGGACCAGCACTAAGGGGATCCAGAATCAAATGCAGACCATTGAATACTAGTATTCGTGATGACACATGTTTGTTGTACCTCTTTGGTTGGTTTGTTTGGGATACTGGAAACCATATAGGGGGGGAGGGGGGGGGGCATTCCAGTGTGATTATATTGCGGACATTGTGACTCTTAAATGGTGATGTAATTAAATGCAAAGTAATATGGTGAGATCTTTGTTGGGATGATTTTGATTCTGTTGATGATGGTTTTGTATAGAACAACATTCTGACTGCTTCCTCTTGCAGCTGTGTAGTTAGTTGTAGTAGTTGTTGAATCTGTTGATTAATTTGAACCTGCTGAGCAAGCTGTGGATGGATATTGTTGTTGAGGTCAGGCTGGTGTTGTTGATGCTGTTGAAGTTGCTGAGTTGCCTTTGTCATTGTCATTGTCATTGTCATTGTCGTTGTTATCGTTTTAGCTCATAGCTTATATTGGGCTTGTAAAAATTGAGGTTGCAATTGGTGTAGCCATGACAAATTAATTATGATGGCTTGTATAGTCTCTCTATTGTGTTGTATTACTGGCAGTATTGCATGTATGTATTGGATGGTATCTGGCATGTTCCGCGAGGATGGTGCTTTTTTAATTGCAAAGTTACTGGTCTATCTGTCCACACACCTACATTTGCACCTACAACGCAGAAAGCACTTGGAATTATTTCTTCTGTGGAATTAATAGCTCAAGGAGAGCTCTAAATCCACTAATAGACCAATCTTTTGATAATGTACTAAAAAGGAAATTGGGACACGTTGGGTGGTGTAGTGGGTATACAATCCACTTGTTGCTATCATTGCCCCGCATCGCCCATTGAATAAGATAGAATTAAAAACAACAAGCACCTATATCAATATTGGTACAGAAGAAAATTCTGTACTTTCAAACCACATCATCAGACCAATTGGTTCAATGCTAGAAGCAGAGACAATGGAACACTACCACAACATATACGGAACTGAACCACTACCCTTACTCATCTCAGAATGATACCATAAGAAAAGGAAAACACACAGGAACCCATCAGAAGTACTTACAGATATTCCTAATAGGATACATAGTATAAAATATTTTTTTTTGCATAATGATCATCAGTCATTTAAGGTGGCTTTAAAATTGGAAGCAATAGAACGGGGATATCCCAAGCAAGATCGGGTCAGTTCTAGATAATTATGGATTGAATCTACACAAATCTTGTCTGTCCCCAAGATGCATGTTGTGCTGCACCTACAATATTAGGTACCAGCTGCAGCTAATTCAGAAACAGCTATCATCAATCTCGCCCAAAATTTGGTAATAATTATGTTTCTAATGAGAGATAAGATAAAAGTACGATTCATTATAGTAAAAGTATCAGTTCATCCCTACATATGATCACCACTACTACTAATTGTGGCGAAGAACAGAATACTGGGTTAATTTATTACTGTATGTTCATGTGTATTTGTTTTCAATCCTAGTTTAGCAGTTTGAACATAATTCTGATTTTTGATTATCATACAAGGTTATTGTTTGTGCTATGTCTGAACCCCAGTAATTTAAACTGATAAATCATCAGCACTATCAAATTCAGCAATATCATCTATATCAAGCAAAGCTTGTTGTTCCTTTAACCCAAGATCGTCGTCATTTTCGGGAATTACCTTCATCTTTTCTTTGTGGCGTTGCATGGCAACGGAATATAGATTGTCTAAAAATGGATCAACATCTTGAGGAACGATTTGGCGAACAAATGGCAGTGATTCTGTAACAAAGTTAGATAATGGACAATGGCATTTCGATAGCCTACGAGAAAGTTGATCGACAAGAATTTGATTCTGTTTGCCATTACGGATAACATCAAATACTTTTGGTCGTGAAAATTGACGGAATTTGTTTGGAGCAGGATGATGTTTGTATTGGCCACTGCCCGTCCAGCAATAGACGAAGCATATTTGAAACGCTACCATTGTCATTACTTCTAGATCCTGATACCGTATCATGACCAAGAAGAAATGCAGCATCCGAAAAATGACCATATGCGTTACTGAGTTCTGTAATATCAGTGAAAAAATCAGGACTGTGAAATTCCAAAAATCGTAAGGACCCATCAACTCCCAGATCACTTCTTTCCAATATAGCTTCTGGATCAAATGTTAGACGAGAGTCTACACCGTTTATCGAGGCTCGTTTAGCGTAGAGGATTTTTCCAAGGGAATGGAAGGCTGATAGTTTCGTGTCGCGATTATTTTGTCCCTGATGTAAAGTAGTCGTTGTTGCGCAATCAGATTTCGATCTTCCAGTGGCGTGCAGTTGTAATGTCATTACGGCATGCCGTATATCACCGTGACTCTGATGATGAATCTCTTCTAAAAAGTTCGAATCGAAATGATACTTTTCACGTTTCGCAATTGTTGACAAAATTTTCTTCATCTTTGGTTTAGTCACCGGATTAATTTGCATAATAGTTGTACGGTCATTATCATACAGGTCATTCGGATCAATTAACCGTTCCAAATCCTCTGGTTTATGTTTTCCTTCCGAAACGTCTGAGAATATGAGAACTGTTGGTACTGCGAACGTTGTAAATGATTACTTAAATATGTGCGAAATCTCAATTCTGCATTTTTTCCGTGAAGGTTTGGTAAATCCTCCAGCAATATGATTGAATTACTGTTGTTGTTGCTGTTGCTGTTGTTTGAAGCATTATCAGGTGTGATGACATTAATTGTAGCGATCCAAATCCAGCACCACTTTGTTGTAGAAATTCATTAAATGAATCCAGAGCTGAAGTTTGTTCCACCGAAAAGAGACTTCTTGAATCTACCCCCTCTTGTTCCCCTCTTGGATTATAAGATTCATTCCAAGACACGATGGGAAGATCCAATTCTTTTGCAATCAATCTAATAGTCGTACTTTTCCCAACGCCAGGACTTCCTACCAAAATCAACAATTTTTGTTTCTTCTTCTTCTTCTCTCGAGATGATGATATATTATTGGACAAGTTAGTATTACAATCGCTACTACTTGTGCTATCACACCTCGACAAATCGTCCTGCGACGCATCCCTGGATCCACGACATGATTTCTTTTACTTTTTTCGGTGCGACACACAAATCAGAACTAGATTTGGGTGTGAATTTTTCAACCCACATAACGGCATTATCGACGACAGTCGTACTAGTACTCGTCGGAAGTGCATCCGAGACTCTGGCCCGTTTTCGTGTATTATTCCCTTTATCATTTTTTGGTTGTCGTCGTTGCTGTTTTGGCTCTTGTTTCGACGACGACGACGACTCATCGTTACTTCCCATTGTTGTTACTCGTGGTACCGGTACTACCTTGTGACAAACTGGTCGGCCATGAAAGTCGTTGAGGCGGACGACGCTGTTTTCGAGACGACGGTTGACTCATCTTATCAATTAGTATGTCAACCTTTCGTGTATATCCAGAGAATGCTACAATATGCTATCATACAGTTTAAAATCTTAAAGGAGGATGCAAATACGATTGATTCTATAGCTACTTCGAAGTAGTAGCTAAAGTACAGTAGGACCGATAATGAGAATGAAAGTGGTTTGTTTTGTTTGTTTTGTAAACAGAAAAACGACTCTTTCATTCCTAAATTTACTTTTTAAAATAGAAAAAATTCGAATATTAGGACTAAATCATGCTTAAACGTCTGGCCTTCGTAAGGATTCTTCATCATACCGGTAGACGAATCTTTCGCGGAAAATGAAAACTGAAAAATCAATGGCAATGGACACACAAAAAGCCCATCATTGCTCTTCTCATTAAATATTTTTGAGCAGAACAAGTTTTATGCAACAACTACCAGTATCGTCTATATTCACGGCCTTGACTAGTCTTCGATCCTGTCAGCTCAACCGTTCATCGATTACCTTTTTTCAACAACCGAGACTATTCCAAAAATCCTCCCTTCTTCGTCTTTCCTTTAGCACTATTACAAGTAATAACAGTATGTCAGATTTCAAACGAGTTAAGCTGGACGATAGCGTATCAACCAAGGTAATTGGTACACATTCGGGATCGTTCCAAGCGGATGAAGGTAAATAATTGAAAATTGAATCTGGTTGTGTATTAAAATTGTGTTGAATGTGTATACATATCTTCAACTTTATACTATGCCCCCCCCCCCCCAAAGAAAAATCGTCGCCTCACACGAAAACACGCACACATACACATAATATATATACAATTTATCGCCTCAATAATCAAGCGATGGGATGTTTTCTTCTACGTGTTCTACCTGAATATCGACAATCCAAGATCGTTCGATCACGTGATCTAGCGGTACTAGACACATGTGATATTGTGATTGATGTTGGTGGTACCTACGACCATACTAAATTACGATACGATCATCACCAAAGAGATTACGATGAACGATTTGATACTGGTAAGGAAGGTACCGATGGTGATAGATGTACCAAGTTATCTGCTTCAGGTTTGGTATATCGCCACTACGGAAAAGAAGTCATCCAGACCTACTATCCTACATTATCCAAAGAGCATGTTGATCTAGTGTACACCAAAATTTATAATAGTTTATTGGAAGCGCTTGACGCTATAGACACAGGTGTTGAAATGTCGGAAAATGATTTGTTGTACAAGGACACTACAGGTTTATCTAGTAGAGTAGCACGATTGAATCCACGTTGGAACGAGGTTGATGAAAATGGAAACACTCCTGATTACGACGAACGTTTCATGGAGGCATCTAAAATATGCGGTGACGACTTTTTATCTGTTATGACGAGAATCGTTGAAAGTGATTTACCTGCTCGTGACTTTGTTGAAAAGGCTGTCGTTGGACGTCACGAAACTGATCCGTCAGGTGAAATAATCCACTTCCCAACGGGTGGACTTCCTTGGAAGGGTCACTTGTATGAATTAGAAAAAATTCATTCCATTGATCCATTGATCAAATTTGTACTGTATACAGATCAAGGAGGTATGTGGCGTGTACAGGCAGTGACTGTTGAAGGGAAGGCCTTTGAGAATAGACTTAGTCTTCCAAAGGCATGGAGAGGAGTTAGAGACGACGATCTTGAAAAGGTAACTAAAATTAAGGGAAGTCGATTTGTTCATGCTGCAGGATTCATTGGGGGAAACAGCAATTATGAAGGCGCATTAGAAATGGCGAGACAAGCGCTTTTAGCTAAAGAAGAATAGAGGAAAATTTCGCAATTTGCAGTAATACTAATATGAAAACTATTAATTCTTTATTTTTCTCATCGAACAAAAATGCGAGGAACATAACATTGAACTTCCCATTTACATAGATCAGCTTTTGATACCTTCGGATTCTTCATACACTAAAGATATATATATATATGTATATGTATATGTATATATATATATAAATATATATATCCTAGGAATATATATATATCCTACGCTTACTCAGATCATGACTATAAGGAACAGTAGTGTGAATTGAGAACTTGCAAAATATCATAGATATTAATCATTCTAGTAGTACAGTAATAACTTAGTACAGATAAGTTAGTCGAATGAAATAAACAAATCGAATGAGTCGATTAAACTCCTTATGACAGCATTCGATCTTTTGAAGATTTTTTTGCGCGCCCACATCATAAATAAATAACATCTATCTTACCAATAATTCTTTTGTCGTCTCAACGGTATTTTACTTTCGAACTTACTCTTCTCGTTTGCAGTGGTCGAAGGAAGCCTTTTTTAAATCTCATCATGCGTATTATTGCTCTTGCTTTACTGACCCTTGGAAAAGGATCTCAAGCTTTCTCTACAGCTTCTACTAGTAGTAATTATCGCTTCTATCAACAATCGACGACGTCACTGAACATGTCTAGTAAAAAAGTGCTTGTTCCTATTGCTGATGGTTCTGAGGAAATCGAAACTGCATGTATCACCGATACACTGACTCATTTTGGTGCAGAAGTTACCATTGCTTCTGTCATGGGTGGAAATTTGGTATGCAAAATGAGTCGAGGAATGAAGGTACGACACTACACTGCTACGTCTAACTAGTATACAATATACATATTCTGCTAATTCGTCGTTGACGTTGTCGTTGCTTTTGACTTTTCTCATTATCCTTGTACCTCAGGTCATGGCTGATATATCTATTGAAGATGCTGCCAAGGAAGAATTTGATTGTATTGTTTTACCAGGTGGTATGCCTGGTACGTACTTGGTTCGGTTTTTTGGATCTGCTCTGCTCTGCCAACAATCAGTTCCAATTTTATTCACGTCGTCCCTAATTTTGACTATCATTCTATTCTTTCTATAGGTGCAGAACATTTGAGAGATTCAGAGATATTATTCTCTATGTTAGAAAAACAGAAGGCTGCTGGTAAACTATATGCCGCAATTTGTGCTGCGCCTGCTGTTGTGTTGGCGTCCCATGGACTACTAGATGATATCGAAGGTGCTACTTGTTATCCAGCTGAACCGTTTCGTCAAAAGCTTGTCAATCCTATCGATGATGCTGTGGCTGTAACAGGAAATGTAATAACCTCGAAGGGACCGGGCACGTCCCTTGCTTTTGCCTTGGAACTGGGTGAACAATTATTTGGTAAAGAGATTGGAGACAAAATACAAAAAGAAATGCTGGTTCAACGCTAATTGTTATTCAGGAGTTACATACTATATACTATATACTCGTAATCGATCACTTAAAATGAGTTATTTATGTTTGACCAGATCAGTCAATGTCATTTATCCCAGGTATCTAAAAATCTACAATTCATATTGTTTAATGATGATCCTTTCAAGATCCACGTAGTCCAATCATTTTCAATCATAAAATAATGTAAACACATTGAGCTACTATAATAGACAATTACAATTACGAATTGGAAGGAAATGGACATTCTTTCCGTGAAGTAGTACCGAACGAATTTGTCCTTCTTTCATTCCTTCTTTTTTGCTTGCGAAGAAACACGGTTGTATAGGGCATTTAAAATTACAGAGAGTATATGAAATGGGCTTTGACTATTACATTAAGAAAGGTTTGACAAAGGCCTTCTATAATTATATTCTTAGAATGTCTTGGTGGGTGTAATACACTGAGTCACTTAGGACTAGACCCCATCACTGTCTTTGACTGAAGAAACATAATACCAGACAAATAGAACCTTATGAAAGACCATCACTCAATCACTATCATCAACAACACCAACAACGACAACAACATCTACATCCTTAATCTTGTAACTTTTTATACATCATCAATCTCTATTGGGAAAAGTAGAGTGCAACTGTCACAAGACTGGATCGTGATTGATCCTAGTCAAGACTGGTGATATTGATCTACTATGTAATATATATGGATATATATTTGTTAATCTAGTTCATTTCTATGTAGATATGTATAGTAGATGGTGTTCCATCTTTAAGTTTGCCTCCGTTAAGTGAGTGATCTAACTCACCCAACTATGTATGCCTTGATAGAACAGTGCGTAAAGTATAACACAATGTTCAGGCAATTTGGTTTGCAGTTTGTTTGGTAATAAAACAAGATAACATGAAATGTGTACACACATTCTAACGTATAGGGTAGCTAGTAGCTAGTAGTAGCAGGTGATAGGTTGAAAGGATAAAATTTGATGCGTCAATACCCAGAATCTTGTCATTCTTCTTTCAGATTCACACAATAAGCGGGGTTCTGTAAAAGTCTGGAATTATCAAAAAAAATCTTACGCGCGACTTCGAGTTTTCTCGATCACAGACATAAAAACATCAACAAACAAAGAAAAAAGCATCAACTCAACACTGATGACGCAACAAACTGAACATTTATCGCATATGTTATGACACAAACATATCAACTTAATGACAACTGATCGTGTGAATATGACGTATTGCCCACAGTAATAAGTATCGGTATTGACTGGACTGACATTGTTCGTCGATGGAGAAAAACCAGAGTTTGATGGGTCGGGTAGGGTAGTCCCATAATATATTTTCCATAACAAAACGATATTGCCAAGAAAGCGTTATAAAATAGAAGACAAGTTCGGAAGAAAAAAGAAAAGAATGGCGTTGAGGACTATCATCTCACTCCTTAGAAGGAATGTTACCACCAAGCGATTAATGGAAGTAGATGTGAACCGACATCGTGTTGGCACGACGACACTGTACGGACTAACGGGCGTAACAACAGATCGAATCCCAAGTCTGGATCTAGAAACATCGAAGAAGATTATGATGGATCAATATGCAACGAGTGTAATAATATCCTGGCCTGTTTCCAAGATTGGTGGTAACACAGAAGAAATATCTCCAAGGGAAGTATCGAAAATGGAAGGATATCTGAGACAATCTTGTAATCATGAAGTCACAACATCACGTCCATTTTTCGTCTTAGACGGTGGAGGTCAAAGAATGGCATCATTGTCGCTTATTGGCCACTAGCTCCTACTCAAAACCATATTGTTCTATAATATACAACAGGGGAGGGATTAAGTCATTCGTTCATCAACTTGTGGCCATCATTAAAGTTGTAATCGATTGTTACTTGCAAGTATGTGCTATTTGGATATATATATATATATATATATATATTGCGAACATCGTTGGGGAATAAAAAAAGAAAGTACAACTGTATGCAATGAAATTATAGTATTAAATAATCAGTTATCGAGCCAAACACTTTTAGTTATGTATAGAAAAATAGTACCGTCGCGATTTATATCATTCTTATAACAATGAATGAATTGTGATAAATGCATTGTGATAATGAAATATCGCAACCGCCTACCATGCAATTACCAGCCTGATACCTTCAACTAATCATTCGACCAGAGCAGTACAGGTTGCCCATCATTTCCATACTGAAAAAAAGGACGAGCAAGACGAGTTTTTAGTTAGAAATGCAATTTGATTGTTGTGAATGATATAATAATGTGAAAAAGGAGTCATACTCTTCCTATCAAAAACACCGGGTTCGTCATTCCCACAAATCCGAAAGAGAGCTTATGATTTACTGAATTTCATGAACATTTTGCACATGCCAGTCGTACCATAGGCCCCCATTCAATAAGTGTTGATTGTCAGGGTGTAAACGTTATAATCTTTCTCCTCTCATTTTAATGGATGTTGCTATATAAGCACATATACTTGTTTAGTTGGTTTTCTTACCTTAATAAGTCGTGACTTTCTCAGTACGAGAAGCCAATCGATTTGCTCTTTTCGATTCTATTGGGTCTGGAATCACCGCAAATGTTATCCAGTATGGCTTCTCCAACATGAACTCCGTCAACTGCTGCAGATACTATTCCACCAGCATATCCAGCGCCTTCACCAGAAGGATATAAATTATCTGTACCGATAGCCAAGAGAGTCATCGGATCTCTTGCTACCCTAAGAGGACTCGATGTTCTTGTTTCTACAGCATGAAGTAACCCATCTGGATGGAAGTAACCCGGCATCTGTTTCTGAAAGTGATTCGTCAACGCATCGCGTAAAGCGTGTGTTATTGCCTCAGGGTAGATCTCGTGGCATGGAGCTGATATTACACCAAGACGATACGACGAAGAGGGTATAGTGGAAGAGATCTTCCCATCGACAAAATCGGTCATTCTTTGTACAGGAACCGTTAAATTACCTCCACCAAGCTCAGCTGCTTTGCGTTCCATTTCACGTTGAAATTCAAGTCCTGCCATAACTCCATGTTTAGTTTTGTATTCCTTTAGAATCTCGTCATCAGGAGAGACTGTCACAACAAGCGCAGAGTTGGCCCATTTAGAATCCCTCCGGCTGAAACTCATACCATTGACGCACATTTCTTCAGGATTTGTGGAAGAAAGAACAATTTGTCCCCCCTGTATTGAATTAAGATATAGTATAGTATAAAAATGACGTTGTGAGAAGAAGAAGAAGAAAGCAACAACGACAAAGCTCGCCTTCGCTCAACTCAACTTAACTACGTTCCATAAAACTCTTACTTACCGGACACATGCAAAAACTGTATGCACCCCGTACATTCCCATCTACTCCATCCAATGCCTTATCTGTAGCTAATCGATACGATGGAACAGGCATCTTCGCAATATGTTCAGACTTGCTACCAAAATATTCTTCATTTGCTTTGTCGGTTAGACCCTTTCCAGTTTTGACACAAGGCCCCCATTCGTCGCCATACTGGATTTTATTTATTACTGCTTGAGGATGTTCGATACGAAAACCGACTGCAAATCCTTTTGGTTCAAGTTGTACATCCGCTTTGTGTAAACTTTCATAAACGTCACGGGCACTATGACCAGTTGCCAAAACGAACTCATCTCCCTCGTAACAATGTTCATTTCCGTCCATGTCTTCAGTCAGAACGCCAACTACCTTATTGCCTTCCATTTTAAGATTGGTCATTTTAGTTCCGAAATGGATTTCACCACCTAACTCTACTAATCTATGCCGCATGTTTCGCAGCAGTTTTACCAAATTATCGGTTCCTAGATGAGGAGCTCCTTTCCACCTACATGAAATTGGTAGCAATGATAAAACAGAGAGAAAAGGCAGAGCAAAATGTAGCAAGGAAAAGGCAAAACATAGTTAGAATTTGTGGAAAGTAAGACGAAGACGAGGAGACACAGTACGCGATAATGGTGATGATGATCTTTTGCACTTACAGTATATTCGCCGGTGCACCAAATTCGACCAAGGTTTCTAATACCCATCGGACTGTTTCACTATTTCTTCCTATACGAGTAGTGAGTTTTCCATCACTCCATGTTCCAGCACCACCCTCACCAAATGCAAAGTTACTATCTTCGTTGAGTTTACGTCGATTTATAAGTGCACCAATATCTCGCCCTCGTTTTTCAACTGGTTGACCACGGTCCAACAAAATAGTTCGAATTTTTCCATTGCTTTTCAAGGCGAGCTGAAATGCACAAAAGAGACCAGCGGGACCCATTCCAATGACAACAACGGTCTTCTTCTTTTGATGTTGACTTTCCGTTTCGTCGTGCTCATTCTCATTCTTAAGATCGTTCTCGTTTAAAGTTTGGATCTTCTCTTCTTCTTCTTTTGTACTAATAGCATCATCACTATGAATAGTTCTCAATTGTTCCATACTTCCAGACTTAGCCTTCCATCGAAGTTTATAACGCATTGATGATTGAATGGGAATATCAACGACGTAATTGTACACAGGATTATCAAGCTTTTTACGTGCATCAAGAGATCGTCGAACAATTCGAGTGTCCGATGGGATACTTTCAAGATTTAATTTTTCAATGAGAGCCCTTTGTAAGGAATTGGGAGGTTCCGAACTATTATGATAAGTATTTTTATTTGTTGTTGGATTGGATGTACTTTCCTGTTCGTCCTTTTGCAACGAGTCTGGATGGACTGAAACTCCATAAATTCTCCATATTTCAATATCACCATGACGAATGCTTTCCTTTTTAAATTTAGTATTTGGTGATCGTTTCTTGCGTCGTTTTTGTTTCAGTCGTTGATTTTTCTTTTTGATATTATTATTATTATTATTATTATTATTATTTGTGGCTGTTGTTTCACTCAAAGAAAGAATAGTAGAAGACGTCGAAGAAGGTTCCGATTGTCGTCGTCGTTGATGAATAATATCTTGGTTGTACGAGTACTGCGATTGCGATCGATGAATATTACAGTGACTACCAACACAACGAATACGATTCCGTGGAACGGTACTAAACGATTCAACAACCACAACCACGACAA
Organism: Fragilariopsis cylindrus CCMP1102; assembly: GCA_900095095.1. Lineage (NCBI taxonomy): Eukaryota > Bacillariophyta > Bacillariophyceae > Bacillariales > Bacillariaceae > Fragilariopsis > Fragilariopsis cylindrus. The sequence goes on along the minus strand of FMBT01000041.1, from coordinate 39,434 downwards.
CGTTCTCTCTGACTGTTAAAATCACCACGAGAAAAAGTAGAAGATTGAGCATCCAAAATGTAAATCGATTATTCATCATGATCGAAGGAAAGAAGATCGGGCGGGGATGTGTTGATGGTAAACTCTTATTCGTCCGTCGTGTTCTTATAATATGTTACAGTAAATAATCAACTGCAGTTATCAACCATGCTTAGTACCAACATAGTATTCTAATTCAATATTATGAAACGGTCTAGATAGCAATGATCGTATTTTGTTATCGTGTTGACCACGAGTTTCAGTTCTTCACGAAGTCGACAGAGAGAGAAGAGGCAGAAAAAAAAATCTTGTTGTTTGATGGATTGATTTCGATGGTCGGTGGCTATTGGGGTGAGTGAGATTGCTTGTGTGTAAAAGGGGGGATGGGAACAACATACCTATCCCAAATTGAAAATAAATAAGTGTGATCCACGATATCATCGCGTCCTAAGCTCGCGTCATCGGATTCTTTCGATTCATACACTCATTAACATAAAAGACAAAGCAGGAATGTTACGGATCAATTGGACAATCATAACAATACAAACGATATCAGCATAAAACACTTTTAGTTACTATTGTACATAAAGTGAATGGAAGAAACCAGGAAGATGATTTTTCTGACTTTTATTCTTATAATTCTCGTTGGTCATGTGTGCGACGGATTCCAACTCAATAAACAGCAAATAGTTACGAAAAACAATATCATTTCGTCCAAAAGGATAATCAGTCGATCTTCAGCATTATGTCAACAAACACAACAAACTACTCGTCGTTATCGTGCTCATGAAGTGAGATTAAAGATGTCTAATCAGTTTGATATTAGCAAACCAACTTTTGATTTGCTATCACTACGCTCAGTACGTGGCGATGCTGTCGTGAGATATGACTCACTTAATCAATCCGAGCCCATACGTATCATTCTCTTTGCGATATTTGGTGCAACATCTCTTTCGGCTCCTTCTCTTGCTGAGGCTGTTGGGTACGAACCAATGAGCACTCCAGCAATTATTGTATCAGTAATTTCTGCCATTTCTAGCGGAGCATTATTTTACCGAGAATGTAGTCGACGATCTAAACAACTGAAAAGAATTGAAAAAGAACTGAATTCAGAAAGTCTATCGATACGTCTACCAAACAATATATTAGCAGAAATGCCATTCGCGAAGGCTATGACATTGAAAAATTTGAGATCAACACAGCGGCCACCTCGGATCATAGCGATATGTGGAAATCGATCCAAATTAACTGAAACCTTGTCCAATTTAGCTGTTTACCGTCAACGTTTGTCTCAGGCATCCGTGTTTGTTGTTGCTGTTCCTACAGATGGATCTACTCGAGAGGATTGGCAGGTATTGAATAAGAATGCGTACAGATCTTGGCTGGCAGATACCTATGAACCACAATTGTGGTTAGATTACTTTCAAGAATTGTCGGAAGACACTACTAACACTAACGAGGACAACGACCTCAATTTTCGATGGTTTGGTTTGAACTCGAATGGACGTTCATTTGGATCTGGGGATGGCGAAATACGAATTATTCAACTGATGGGCAGTACGTAAATTTTGTCAATGAAGTTCTTGTTAAACTATTTCCTTATCTCGCTTATGTATTTTAATTCTGGTGCTCGCCGATTGTCGACAATGATTCAGATTATTCACCCACTTTTCCTTTTGCATTGCATCTGAAACACACGAACACCTACATAACATGACTTAATATTAGATTTCTCCGACCAACAGACTTTCTGGATATGCCAGATGATGATAACATCAATAAAAATATACCCAAAATTCTTTCGGATGATTCTGCTACAGAAAAAGAAGTCCTAGAAAATGTCGAAGTTTTTTATAAGGCTTTGACTACGGGCGATCAGAATGCGATCGAAAGTGTTTTTTCCAGGACACCATCGAATGAGGTTTCAGAGGTAAGACCGATGTTGTTCAGTATATTTTTTAAGAATGAAATGTTCTGCCAAATATTGTACTGAAAAAATAATATCCAACATTCTTGTTGCCATTGTAAATTATAGGTCGTAAACTCTGGTGGACGTATCGACACATGGAAAGATTGTCTTGCGGATGGCGCTAGGCCGAGTGAAATGAAAATATCGGGGGCTGACGTTACAATCATTTCAGACTTTGAAGCGTTTACCACAGTTATAGAATTTCCTGCAAATACAGGTATGGATGATGCTAGTCTATTGGCAATTCAGCGATTTACACGTGCCGATAAGAACGATCCGTGGAAACTTGTACTTCATCAAACCATTCCATGGAGTCTTGAAACTAAGGCTCAAGGAACGTTACAGTGTGATTGCCGAGGCTGCGTTGCGTTAACTCGAAGTAAGGAACGACGAACCTTTGGTGGGATCATCGGTTAAAACTAAAATTGAATATTATAGAAAAATAATAAACATATTTTACACAATAGAAATCGTAGTATCCTCCATTTTATTTTCTATACCCCCCCCCCCCCCCCTCTCTCTAAATTATTGCCGCTTTCTCAAAATGTGAACTGTAATTTGATGCTTAACTTTGTTGAAGGTTGGATCAATTTCATGAGCTTGTATCGGGGGACTTACTACTTCTTCCATATGTTCCAAGAACATATCAAGCAAATCGGCAGAAGCTGGCATCCTGTATGTGGAAGTAGTATTACAAAATAAGTAACAAACAAAACGATGTTGTCAATTTCTTTTTGATCTTTCTTTTGTATATTATGGTATGAATCTTAGACTAACGCAAAATTGTATGTCCGTCCGTAACATACCTCATTCGAGTACCAAAGACGATTTTTGTATGAGGACCTAAGAATTTCAAAACGGTTGATAGTAATACATCAAAATGTGAAGGTGCGCCGGGTTTTTGCTGATAGGCAACATCACCGATAATTATCAAATCAGGATGATAGCCTAATACGTTCTTATCTGGTAGTAATTCGTTCCTTCTTTTTTGTTTTCGTTGCGATTTGGGTGTTGTTGTAGATTTGTTGTTATTACTACTGTATTGACGAAAGCATTCCATTACAGCAGCTTCATCTTGTTCATTCCCCCAGTTTAGAGGCATTGCCAATACCCGTCCTCGTTTTCCAGCTTTCGTTAATCGATATACTTGATGCTTATGATTATGATTTTTGCTCCCCTTTATTATAGGTATAGGCGTCGAATTTAATTCGACGTTGGATTCTGTTACTCTTTCCACTACAACGTTCAAATCGGTTAGAATTGATAGCTTTGTTCCGAGTACTGCCGCCGCTACAATACCAGTGAGGCCAACACCACAGCCAAGTTCTAGAACTGTCAGATCCTTAATGTTTGGTATGGCTTGTAGTAACCTCGCGGGTATTGGAATCTTCACGCCTTTGGATGATGATTCTTTTTTTATAGACTGAAATCCAGCCAACTCAACAAATAAAGTAGAAAGAATCACACCGACATCCCATAACGAACCACCAGGCCATGTTTCATCTTCGGCTGTTTGACACACGACAATAGAAGCTGGCTTGCCGTATTGCAGAAAAGAAAATTCAAATGGTATTGTTGCATCACGGCATAAAAAATTTCGTGGTTTATTTTCTTCTGTCGACACCATAATGATATATTGGGAATATTATCGTATACCTCCTGCTGCTAGCTGTATTGATCAATGGTTTATTGTTGAGTATCTTCTTCTCTTTCTCCTGGCTACTTGTCGTGTTGTCTCTCTCTATCGGCTTTTTCTTTTTTTTGTGATCATGTCATTGGCGTTGATTGTTCTCATCAATCTCATCCATCATCGTCCATCAAGTGATAATTAAGCGTTTCTTTCGGGGGTGATAAATGCTTGGTTTTTTATTAGAAGGGGTGTGTTTATCATCGAGCAATCACAGTAATAAAATAGTGCTTCCTATAAAGCCTCACTTTTAGTCAGTATTAATGTGATGATCAGCCTCATAGAATAGACCCCCATCATAGATATGGCATAGTGTTTGTGTATTCTTGCACAAATTGTTAATCTATCCCTCATGCACCGCTTATAAACAATGTTGTAGTCCTCATATTACTTGCTTCTTATGTAGTTTTGAAGCTTCTTTAGCAGTAGAATCTCTAGGTAATATTGTAAAGTTACATGCATAGTCTCTTCTCATTAGAAACCTGTTTCTCACTTGTGTAAATGTGTGAGACTGGTAATACAGTAATGTGATGATGGTGAGGGGCTCATTCCACCATCATATCCCATTCAATTATTATCTGATATACAAAAATTCAAACCAAATATCCATACCATCTTCATTTCAATTAATATTTGTTTCGCATTGAGTTCCAACCCCATCCCTGGCATTTGCCATGATTGAAACAGTCTTAGTTCATAAAAACACACAACAATTCTTGCACACAAATCCTGTAGAGAAATGCCATCATCACTCAGAAATCTATTGTAGTCCAATCAGTTCCTACAACAAGTTTTGTATTGCTAGCTAGTAGTCAAAATTTAAAATTAACATACAAATTGATAGTAGATAACTAGTTAAATATTATATTTACATGTTTACAACAAGTACAGTAGCAGCGCTTCTTTTGTCAGATGATGCATGTAATGGCATATACATACACCGTATCTCCCAATTCTTATCTAATCCGAACGAAAAATAGGATAGATACTAGATGCCCCAAAAAATAATGATGTCTCCAATCTCGCTGTCACAAAACTAACGAAGAACAAAATTTACCCCAGTGAACATTGTTATGTTATTCATGTGTAGGTCGTGCTTCCATTGATTCTTTTGATGTTGTTTCCACATTATTTAACACTGCGACAGGTGCTGGTGCTGCTTCTGCTTCTTGTTTAGTATTATTTTCTACATTTGATGTGGAAGAAGTGGATGTGGAAGAAGAAGAGGAACTTCTCTTAACGTGTACAGGATGGATGTATTGTCCTGATTTTGGATGGTAGTACATACAATTTTCTTCAACAGCCGAACGCCAATCCCATCCTTCCGATTGGAATTCAATACTATTACGTTGAGCCGATCTTGAAATTTCTGACATTGAACACCACAAAGAACGTTTCATCGATTCAGGATATTGTTTCCTTGATGGAATTCTCATAACTAAAACTTTCGAATGAAATGTAACATTATTGTTTCCTTGTTGACTTTGACTACTGTTGTTGTTATTGTTGAAAGGTGGTGGCGAAAATGATGAATGAGGTTGTGGTGACGTTTGATCATTGTCTAGTAGTATGTTGCTGGGCATTCCGGTTTTGATGGTATCTTCAGATGAGGATGAAAAGCAGGATGGCATCATTGACGATGATGCTGATATTAGTGATGACGACGACGATGACGACGACGATGACGACGACGACTGCGAGTCATCCATTATGTTAACTTTGCGCTGCTTGAGAGGCCGAGTATTGGTAAATCCCATTCCTTGTTTTTTTTGCTGCTTAAGAATGGAAGGAATTGTTCGTTTGTAGGAGGTCAATGATAATGACATCGGTAGTCTGCTAGTCTTCGAATGATCATATAGATGAAAGCATCGTGATTTAACTACACTATTCGTACTACTGGCACGAGACAGATCTCCGTGTCTATTTCCAACTTTTTCGATTGCCATGATGAAATTATATGCTTCTTTTGAAATTTAATAAGAAATTAAAATGTAAAATACCGTAAAATTTGTAAATAGTGAATTGTGAGCTCCTATCGGCATGTCAGACTGAGCTGCTTTTCGGCTAGCTGGTAAATTTGATTGGCATTTTTTCATTTTTTAAAAGTAAGTGCGCCGCATTGCAACACAATCAATCGTACTGAATATTGGTCGGTCGTGGAAAACAAAGTTGGCTCGGCTCTGTTTATAGAGGGGCACACTTGGTGTGCGCGCAAAATGCATCACAATGCTGCCCAATCGTATTGAGAGATGAAGAAGCGATAATGCGCCTAAGTCCCAACAAAAAAATGAGAGCGATAGAAGATGGCGCAGCAATTGTTATGGTGTTTATTTAGGCTATGTGGATTTTTCTTCAGATTTCTTTATAACTTTCACTACTATAATTTTGATGCCAGGATTCCATTTCTGTGATTAGTTTTATTCCATCAGACTATTCCTTGCGAAGTTATAGGAGGTCTTCTAAAATACTATGATATACTGCGCCAAAATTGGTATAGTTAGCTAGTTGTTAATATTAGTTATATAAATAATATATATATAATATTATGTATTTATCTAAAACAAGTATGTATCTGTCGACAGTGTATTCTTTCTAAAAATATGTTGTCAATCTCAGTGTTTTCATTCCATTCTTCATCCTCACTTCCATCATTGTCATCACCAACTGCTATTATCATATTATTGCTACAATTGTTATGTTGTTGGTGCCAATTTTTGTCAGCTATTGCTATGCTGTACCACATAGTTCAAAGATGCTGTTTCTGGCCTTGACAGTTCTTTTCTGGGTTATTCTTTGTTTATTCTTGTAATGCTTGTGACTGATCACTCTTGTTCGGTTGTGGGTTGTTAACATGGGTCTATGATGTACTGTATTCTATATTCTTGTACAATATCACAACAATAAGCGGGACTATTTCTGTTCTGAACAATTAATTCAGTCCCGCTTTAAATTGTATCCCTTGATGCAAGCCACTGAAATTTTCGATGAAGAACAAAAACTTTTGCAAAATTCACATCAAGCGAAAACATACCTCATGTCTTGCTGCTTGTTCTTGTTCATTGTAGCTCTGACAAAAAAAAATCCGACTACTAGTAACTACCCTCTAGTAGCTATTCAAAGATAAGGACAATGGTAGGAAAAATATCTAAGTCTCCTAAGGGTGGACGCCGTTCACCGAGCGTTGAAAAGAAAGGTCGTTCGACAAGCGTCGAGTCTAAGGGCGGACGCCGTTCTACAAGCGTCGAAAAGAAGGGTGGACGCCGTTCTACAAGTGTCGGAAAGAAGGGAAACGTCGAAAACAAAGAACCACCTGCTGCAAAGAACCGACGCGATAGTAGTAGTAGTAGAAGTAAGTCAAGAAAGGAAGAAGTTCAAGAAGAAGAGGAGGAAGAATCATCGGAAGAGAAGAACAAAGAGGAAGCTTCTAGCGAAAACGGTAGTGATGATGAAGATCAAAACGAAACGAAAAAGAAATTTTTCTCTGATGAAAATGCAGCCTGGTTGAAACCGAAAGGGCCGAAAAAAACACTGATTGAATCCGATGATGAAGACGATGATGATGATGACGAGGCATTTGGTAACGATGATGAAGTCGACGACGACGACATGAGTGATGACGAGGAATTAGAAGTGGAAAGGCAATCACGTCTCTTGGATGCAAGGCGAGTGGAAGAGGCGGAAGAAGCTGAAGAAGAATATCGCGAAACAATCGCAACGAACACTTCTATCTATCATCTACCATTAAAAGAAGAACTCGATAAAGATATAGATCGAGTCGTTCCTCCCTCGGAACTCAAATCTCATATTGAATCAATTCTAGAAGTTTTAGCTGACTTCAAAAACCGTAGAGAACCTGAACGCTCTAGGAAGGAATATGTCGATCAACTCGGACTTTTCATAGCAGAGTTGTACGGTTACCTTCCAGAGTTGGTTGAATATTTCCTAACCATGTTCAGCCCCTCAGAAGCCCTCGAGTTTGTGGATTATTCTGACAAAGTGCGTCCCATGGTCATCAGAACGAATACCTTGAAAACCCGTAGAAAGGATCTCGCCTTGGCCCTGATGAAGAGAGGAGTATCGTTAGATCCCTTGGCAGGCTGGTCCAAGGTCGGATTGAAAATTATGGAAAGTCCTGTCCCCGTTGGTGCTACACCTGAATACTTAAGTGGACACTATATGCTTCAAAGTGCAGCATCCATGTGTCCAGTCTTGGCGCTGGCACCTCAACCAAAAGAACGTGTGCTTGATATGTCAGCAGCTCCTGGTGGGAAAACATCGTACATCGCTCAGTTGATGCGTAATACCGGAGTTATTTTTGCAAACGATCTTAGATCCGATCGTCAGAAGGCGACCGTCGCAAACATGCATCGTTTGGGTGTCAAAAATGTCATCACGTGTATGCACGACGGAAGAAAATTATCCAAACTCTTCAAGCAATTCAAATTTGATAGAGTGTTGTTAGATGCACCATGTTCAGGTCTAGGAGTTATCAGTCGTGATCCAAGCGTGAAAGTTCAGAGAACGATTGCCGATGTAAAGAAAACAGCGCATCTTCAAAAAGAACTACTTTTGGCAGCGATCGATGTACTCAATCATAAAAGCAAAACTGGGGGTGTAATGGTGTATTCAACTTGTAGTATCAGCGTCGCAGAAAACGAAGAGGTAGTCAACTACGCTCTCTCGAAAAGAGATATTAAGATTATTGATACGGAACTTGATTTTGGTATGTATTTTAACTTTTTTTGGATGTATTTTTATATCATATTTTAATCAGCGCACGACAAGTGTCTCACTATTCAATATCTTCTTTTACCTCTCTCTATGTTCATCTCAATTTCTACACTTATAGGTACTCCGGCATTCACAAGGTACCAACAAAAGCGTTTCCATCCATCCATTGCCAAGACACGGAGATTCTATCCACACGTTCACAATATGGATGGATTCTACGTGGCAAAGATTCAAAAATTGAGTGACAAAATTAAGGGCGAATCGGAACCATCGAAGAAAGAAGATGGAGTCGACGAAAAAGTGATTCCTGCCGAAGAAGCTGCGACAAAGACTAAGAACCAAAAGAAAGCTCGCGGAAAGAACGGAAAGAAACGGAAGAGCAATGTCGATGAGCTCGACGCAGAAAGAAAAACAAAGAAAGATAAAATATCTGTACCACCCACACGGGAAGTAAATACTAACAAGAAAAATGATAAGAAGAAGAATGCAAAAATGACCAAACCTCGAAGGATGAAGGTTGAGGTAAATTAAGTTAGTGGAATCTAATCCTCTTTCCAATGATAATAATAGCGGAAAAGTAATCTGCTGATTTTATAGATTTTTTTTTGAAAACCACAGATTCACTTAAAACAAGTGATTGCGACACTAAGGAATGACATTTATATTAACTATTTTCAATCTCTAGTACTCGAATTCTAATCCTCTTACAATAATTAATAGTGCGGAAGTGTAAGAGTAATATATCGATTTTATAGATAGCACAGCAGCACTTGAAACATTAGTAATTGTGAAATTAAAAAAGTTTTTTATAATTATTATAGAAGTGATAGCAAGTTAAACTTCCATCCCATATTTTGAAGAAATTTATTTATATATATATATATATATATATATTCACAGACTACAATAATAATAAGCGTTACACAAATATCGAGAAACGTCAGCTATTGTCCTCGCTTATTTATACATCAGCAGTAAGTGTTTGGCTGGAAGGGAAGATTTCAGAATAGATCTTAGTACCCATGAGACCTGTACCGGTAGCAGTACATCCAATTAGGTAAATCCAGACGGAAGACCAACCGAATCGGGCTTGGAGTGGACCAACAGCAAGAAGTCCAAGACCGGCAATAAATCCTCCACATCCGTTGATGATTCCAGTAACAGTACCAAGAGACTTACTGCTTCCACGAACCGAAGGATGGGAAGACAAATCTGCGGCGACCGCGGATGTAATGATATTGTTTGGTCTGAAAATTTCGATGGAAAGATAGATATTTAAAAGGAAAAGTTTATTGATGAGATCAGAAGATTTTTTATCATTAAAGAAATGCACGGGCAATAGCGATACACGTATCATACATCAAAATAAATAACTTACCCTCCAACAAGAATACCCATACATGCAAGCATGACAAGAAGAGTAGTAGGATCCATATTATCGGATTCGGATAATTTGGCAAAGACTGCCAATAAGACGATCAAAAATCCCATGAAGACTCCGATAACAAGCGCACGACGTCCACCAAAAAAGTCAGACACGATTCCGACAATGATCCCTCCAGGCATCATACCCACAGAGTAGAGAGAGGCGATAAGATTAGCTTTTACAGGATCGAAGTTCTTTCCCAAGAAATATGGAAGCCAGAAAAACAACACGTAGTTGGTAAGTTTGAAAAACCCGAATGCAATGGCGTAATTGGCAACCATAGGAATCTTGAAGGCGTCCATGAAAGCAATAGCCTGAGGTCCGGTATCTGCTTCGATGCTTTTTCCCTGCTCGGCCATCTCCTTTTCTTTGCTTCAAATTTGGCCTGACGGATCTTGACTTCTGGGGTGATGATACCCATATCATAAGGATCGGCAACGAGTTGAATAGTAACGAATGCCCAAAGAATATTAAGGATGGCAGGAACGACAAGAGCCCACCAGTATGCAGCTCCTGATCCCAAAATCCAAGCAGTAATCAATGCAGCACAAATATCACCCATATATTGATGACACGTCCAGAAACCAAATATGGTACCACGGTTTTTGACAGAATCAGCATCACAGTACCAGTTCCCCATGACAGCAGTTCCAACAGGTCCACCAGTGGCTTGAAGAATCCGAAATAAAGTAAAGGAAAAGGATGACAGCACTGGCCATGGTTCTGTTGATAGAAACCAAATCAAGAAGGATGGCAGCAACCATCAAAAGAAGGGTGACACCACTTCCCCAAAGACCGATGGCAAGAATGGTTGTAGGGTTGAACATATCACCAAGTCTTCCGTTGACCATGTTTGAGACACCGTACGTAAGCATAAAAACAGAGTCCATAGCAGAAAGTAGAGCGGCAGAGTAACCCGCCTCACTTTGGAGCTGTTGCTTTACGGTCGAGTAACTCTTTCGGGTACGTGAGACATGAAGTATCCTCCGAAGGTGACAAAGAAGGCAAAACTGTGGACGTAATAGTTTGATAAGAGGTGATCGGTCAAACAAATAATCAATCAAAGAATACACAAAATAAGTAAGCATACGTAGGTAATAGTGATAATAGTAATAATATGACAAAAAAAATAAAAAACATTCACATTCAGATCAACAACCACCAGCGGATAATTCATTTCAGAATGACAAATGCGATTCGATGCATCTTGCCACCGCCCATTGGAATAATGATAAATCCGTTCGTCATAATAATACTAGACATGTATGTTTTGTTTCGACAAAAAAATCAGTGATGTTATCATGTCCATAATAAACGTTCTCTCTTTTTATCGAATATGTCGTTTTCCCATGTAAATTGTAGGGAAGTAGGTAACTTACGGCTGATAGGCCTTCAACTTTTTGAACATCTCCGCGTCATGGTCACTTTGGATGAGTGGCTTGGTTTCGGACATTGCTGTTGTTGTTTTTTGTTGTCGAAGGGAATGAGAATATTATGGGTTTGTCGAAGCAAGATTTTTGATGGATGGTAAAATAGAACGCATAATGCATCTGTTTGCCTACAGGATGAATCTTCAAAAAAAAAGTGGCGTGTGCGTACTGTAGTAGATTCTACGGTACCGCCTGTCCGTACGCTACACACTACGACAGCTTGCATTAATTCTCTTGAATTCTTCTCGGTTATTTCTCCTAGAAGAAAACGCGCGTCGATAACAACCATCCATCCTAACATGACTGAATTCTGTTCTAAACTTCCGCCAATACAATTGTAATTCTGCCTCACTAAAATTCAAGGCTTGTACAATAAATAATAAATTATTTATATACACACCAGACACATTATACATACTTGTTTACTGTATAGCAGAAGTGAATCACACACACTCATATCATAATAATGATATCACAAATGATCTTGTTTTGTACTTACTAGATCAATTCTAAGGCATTGATACATGATACACTCACTATTACCCTCCAGCCAGACAACTTCTCTTTATTTCTGGGATTTTCTGTGCTTTTTCATATTGTTGAAGTGGAGACTGTGCATAAAATAGATTACTACTATAACTTTCTTATGAATAGCACTTACTATCTTGGAAGAACTAACCTCACCACCCTCTTTTGTTAAATCTGCTCCCAATGCTTCCCAACAATCAGCGGCAGCATCATGCGGCACATTCAAATAATTGGCTCAAAAGGGTCGACCCACCAAAAACGAAATCAAAGGATCGACGCGCATTAGTTTATCCCGTGAATAAGATTGTTTTTTGATGACGTAGTGTATTGCATCTCCGCGCCCCGAGTTGTCTGCTTTATTTCCGCTTCACGAATATTCGACTCGCTCGACTAAATAAAAATTGATGATGATGAGATGATATCGAATGATGGCTGAAGATGATGAAGGATGTTTTTGTAATGCGACTTTAATATATTCATATTATAATCATTTCAAACCTTGGACTTGCTTCCGTTGACTATGTTATGCTAACATCGTACGCCGCATGTTGCTAATTTATAGAACGTACTCGAACACTTGTTTGATAGCTTTGTCTATCGTATCGCGATGACATTACCAGCGGAACGAATCGCTGGGGAGTTCTTATTCAGAAGAGGTGGTGGTTGGGAAAACATGATAATACTGGCAATCCTATCCCTACTGTTCTTATTAGGATTATGTATCGTGCTGGTCTTGATCCAGAGACAAAGGACAAAAGCAGTATTGGTACAGTCCGGCTTACCAACTCTCTACTGGAGACCGCGTTTTATGCACTACCGACCTTTTGAAGAAAATAAGAAATTAGCATCCTCGACAATTACAAGGATCCTACCTCGAATGGAGAAACTGGCAGGTCCATATGGGATGTTTGGGACTGTATATGGTATATCCACTCCTGTGATTCATGTGGCACATCCTATCCCTGCCAAAGCCATTTTGACTGGATTATCATCAATATCGAGATCCAAACATCCTCGCAAGGGTAGTAATAGTAATAGTATTTCCGTAGTCAATTCAACTGGTGCGTCAAAAGCACCGGCATACAATCATTTTAAGAATTTCTTTGGGAATGGTGTCTTCACTGCTGACGGTAAGGATTGGAAAGCGAAACGAACAGCTGTTATACACTCACTCATCAAGGGAACTGCTTCTTCAACATCAGACATGTCACAAAGACTTGAGAAGGAGGCAAATCGTGCCGCAGATATATTTTGTTATCAGATACAGTCCTTGAAAGGACAACAACAGACCAAAACAACAGTATCAGATCATCGTGACGATGATTGTGCCGTCGTATCTACCAATATTGTTCCTTTATTGCAAAGGGCTACTATCGGCCTAATATATCGTTATATCACACACGCTGACCCGGAATGGTTACTACCTGCTAATATTTTGGACTGTAAAATCAATGACGACAGCAACAATGGCGATATCAAAGGAACGTTCACTGAAACTGTCTCACTTTCTTCGTCTATGGATGAAATTGATAAAAATACATCCCAAGTCGCGGAAACATCTTCGGTGACGTCGTCATCATCATCATCATCATCATCTGTATCTTCTTCCTGTTCGTCTTCAATAGAAACCAGAAGATTGCTAAACACGTACTTGGCTTCCATAATAAGAATTCGAATGATCGTTCTAGCTCAGTCACGGTCTATATGGTTTTTACTACCACGATGGTGTTACCGCCTCTTTTCCTCGCTTTATCGTGATGAAGAAACAACCTTGGGTCCAATTAGAGAGTTCGCAAAGCAAGCATGTAAAGATGCTCGACCAGAGTCACCGTTACGTCGACTTTGCGATTCTTCGGGAAGTCTATATAGTCGTGTTCCTTATTCTGGTCAATTTAATCAAACTTCTTCTTCTTCTCGTAATACAATTTCGAATGATAACCTGCTCAATGAGGCAATTACAATATTGTTTGCTGGTCAGGATACAAGTGCTGCAACACTCTCATGGACACTTCATCTATTGAGTTTATACCCAAATGCTCAAGAAAGGCTGGCGAAAGAGGTTCGGGAAGTTTTAAATACAGACGACAACTGCTTTAGAACTGATGAAGAACATCCGACTACAATTACCAGGAAAGACATATCGAAGCTCCCGTATTTGGATGCTATAGTAAAGGAATCTATGAGACTATATCCAGTGGCGCCGTTCGTCGTACGGCGATTGACGGAAGAAATTTGTATCCCGTCTGAAAATAGCGACGACATCATGTCGCTACCAGCAGGATCCGTGGCATGTCTTTGGATCTACAGCTTACATCGAAACCCAAAATTGTGGAACCGTCCAAATGATTTCATCCCTGAACGATGGTTGGATATCACCCTCAAAGATCCTGGACAAACGAACGGAGGATATATGCCCTATGCAATGGGGCCCAGAAATTGTCTTGGACAACCACTTGCTCGTATCATACTACGAACTATCCTTGCCAAGCTAGTATATCAATACAAATTTACTGATGTTAGACTGCGTACCGAAGATGATGCCATCGACTTGAGAAAGGAGATGCAAGCTGGATTTACTGTTTTACCAACTGGGGGGGTGAATTTGGAGATTTGTAGTAGGACAATAGAAAATTCAAAAGTCAATTAAAATCATTCTGTTAGATAGAATAAATTATAAAAGCTATATCAGTAGGAGAGTAATCTTGATATACTACTTTCCTTTGGGCGTTACTGATCCGTATTGGTATTATCTTGTATTGTTTTGATGACTGTTTCCTTTTTTTGTCTCCATAGAAATCTCAAGGGCTACTCAATTAACCACAGTGTTGACTTAGTTGTACATGCTGGCATCTTTGTGTTGAAAACAAGAGCAAACAAAAATGTGATGTTTCATTGTTGCCACTTACAATAGGTATATATCCTGTACTGTTCTTTGACTAGATTTTATCTTTTCAGAGATCAAATCTTTGTTGTTGTACACAATATGTTACCATCATGTTCTAACAGATATTAATCATCCAACCCATTAGACCTAGTCAATCAGCTCAGGTGCACTATATTATCATAGTTCATCCACTCATAATATCTCTTCTTACTGCTATGCTGCTGCTGCTGCTGCTGCTGCTTCTGTGGTATACGCACACGCACGCACACATGCACACACAGTCACAGTCACAGTCACACACAGTCACATATAGTCACACACACACACAGACACACACACACATTTGTTTCACCTCGCAGCACGCAAAAATGATGTTGTTGTGATTATGACTAATTCATATACATATACATATACATATACATTTACACATTAGCAGTATTAGAACCCCCCTTCCTCCACATATTTAATCCTTGAATATTCTCAACCATTAATTCTTACTGTAAACCAAAAGTACCATCAAATAACCATCATATACAAGCAAGCCTAAGAATACTAAAAAATCTTTCTTTTTAATGTGATGTCTATCCAATCACAGAGTGAATGTGTAACTATGTAGCTTTTGATAGTATTTGATACATTGGCTTCTACTTGTGAGCATCTCCTACAGACTACAGTCTTCTGTCAGTGTCGTAACTAAGTTAGGTGCAGTACAAATAAGTAGTAGTTTACATGGGACTTGGATTACATGCAATTTATTATTATGTACACTCAACAAACAATAATTACTGTACCTGCTACTATTGTAGCCACATTACAGTACAGTAGTGCAGAACATAGATAATTCCTTTTCCACGTGGAATGAATAATTTCACCGTCATTGACTGACGTTCACGCAGAAATTGGTGTCATAAATCACAAAAATACCGTTAGATGACAACGGGGTGGAATTTTGAAAAAAACGTGCGGCGGTAGATAAATCTTGGATCTGTGAAGAAAATATGCGAAAAAGCCATCAACGCGGTGCTTTTTACACGTTATCCCATGTCAGGGCCCATTTCTTCAGCCGACAAGAAGAGACATCATAAAATCTGAAAGCATTAAACGACGAGAATAGGAAAAACAATCCTATTATCACGTTGACAATTGGAATCTTAGTTGATAAACAATAAAGAAAACGTAAACACGATGGGAAAGAGAGCAAAATCACAGAAGGGAGCCCAAAAGGCACAGGATAGGAAACTTGACACATCCACTTTACCTCCTCCACCAAAGGCTGTTGTCGACGAAGTACGTATAATTGGTTCAGTCTTAATACTGTTTCCTAAAACATATTATGCGTCGAAGATCTCCTTTTTGGATGGATGGCCTAATGCCGTATCTGATTTCGCACTCAGACTAACCTCATAATTATTCCATGCCTTCATTTCGCCTTTTTAATTTTATTATTATCATATCATTAATTTTTTACTGGTTAATTTTATGTATTTTTCTTCCTTAAAAGGTTGGTTCTGCTAAACTTTTGGAGCAGCCTTCACTTCCTGGTACGGGTTACAAGGCACTTGATCAGGAGGGTTACGATGATGGTGGTGTGGCTGATTTGACTTTGGTTATCGATTTGGACGACAGCGTCCTTCGTCGCAAACGCGGCGAAAACGACTACTTTAACGCACTGAAGGCTGACTTGTTACCACGTATTGTAAAGGGACCATTGGCTAAGATTCCACGACGTGAGCAAAAAATCAAACTAGCTAAGCTACTTTTTTCAGACGAAGATCAACAAGAAGACAAAACCCCCTCAGAGGTTTGGATCGATCACGTCGATGGTGACGAGGATACTAGAACTATTCGTACGCGTACCAAGCGACTTGACTCAGCGCGTATGGCTCTTAGTCTTAGTAGTGTTTTGAAAGAACCTGCTTGTCAAAGTCTTAGTCTGTCTGAGATCAGCAAACGTCGCCTTGCTATGTATGGCAAGGATGGCGCCGAAGATGCTCTTCGATGTGCTGATTTGGCGATTCAAATTGCAGGACCTGCATTCTGGGATCGCGCGGAGGTCGAGATGGAGGTAAGTTTCCATCTTCGAATAGGATTGATCCTAACTATATGTTCTTCTCGCGCACTATTATAATTACTTCTATGCCATGTTTTCGTACTGTATTGTGAACTCACATTTCATTTTTTTTAATTTGATAAAAACTCTTTCTATTTCCTCGTTTAAAAATAAACGTACTTTAGACTACAGAGCATCCAACAATCGATCCAGACCATGAAAATAATGCAACTACTCCTGGATTAAGTCACGAGAAAACACTGAAGCTTCAACCTATCCGTATAGCAGAGCTTTGTCTACGATCGGCCTATCTTCATCGTGGGAGCGCCTTGGCAGCTTACGGTCGCGAGGATGATGCTAGAGAGTCATACCTTAAAGTCTTGCCTATGGTTAGCAAAGAGCCCCGTTGTGGTCGTTTGGACTGGGAACGCGTGTCAATCTTTGTCAACGTCGGAAACACTTATAGTCGACAAGGAAACTACGCTAAGGCTAATGAGCAGTACACCATTGCAGAAAATCTTGGACGGGAGCATCTTGGTGCAGAGAAAGGTAACCAAATTGATGGTATGGGTATTGTCATCTGTGCTTTGAGATCTCGTGCCTTTGCTTTGAAAAGGGCCGGAAAAGAAGATGAAGGAAAAGAAATTCTGAAGGAAGTTATCAAAATGCAGATTGAGTTGAACACCTTAAACGAACAAAAATTAGAGGAAATCGAAGCTGAGAAGCTCAAGGCACAAATGGCACAACTCGAATTGAATGATCCATCGATCTTAGCATAAAATTTTGACTATCTTACTGTGTGCAACGAGAAAACAGTAACAGTCAATAATTAATAATGATTTGATAGATTAGTGTTTAGTAAAAATAACAAAATAATAGCACCGATTGCAACAATAGTAGAGGAGATGTGATTGTCTAACATAACAAACTTCTTGCGTGACAATAGTATTGAATATACTGTAGATATAATTTCTAGAAATTATTTTTGCTGACCATACACGTCTTTCTGTTTACTCAATAAGTACTGGGTAAGTTAATAAAAAAACAGCCTTCATTTATTTAGTAGATTCATCGTTTAACCCTAACCTTAGCTGGAATTTATGATCTGATTAAGAAAAACAGATAATGTTGGAAAATATCCGTTGACGCTGGCTGTGTGATCGATAAAAAGTGATAAAAATACGTCACAATACGCGAACAAAATTCTATCAGCATGCTTCATGCTGATGGATGGTTGAGTCAAAAATCTTTCAAATTCAACTACTACTAGAACTATCTAGTATAGCAGTACATACCGATATTATCATCTTCTCTTGATTGATCCTATCGAATTGAATCAGAATCATAGAATTAAATCGAACATAATCTTCAAACCAAGCAGGAGACATACATTATACGATAGAAATGAAACTACAAATTTTTAAGATAGTAGGTCTGCTGAATGCGGCTGCCTCTGCGGCTGCGACGACTGCTGCGGGAGCGCCACCGATCGGTAATTTGAACCAAGCTCATGGTACGGTAGATAACATTTTGAAATTGGGCTGTCTAGCTAGTGTCGAGTGCCTACCTCTTTTTCTTTTTGTTCGAGATGAGTTGATGTTTTGATCACAAATTTTTGTTTCTTATCCTCCAATGTTTTCTTATCTTTCGGTTTGTTTTGGTTCGGTGTCGACCTGCTTTCCCAATTGTCCGTCGTTACCTGTGTCATGTTGTATACTAAAATCGATTTTCCAAAATTTAAATGAACAACAGCTGTAGAAAAGAAAGTTGTCGCCGACGGTTATGATTACATCATTACGGGTGGGGGTTTGGCAGGTTGTCTGTTGGCAGACCGACTTACTGCGGACGGTACAAAAAAGGTTTTAGTTTTAGAGGCTGGTACTCCAGATTATAATGCTATGATAGTCCGTATACCAGCTGGAATCCTTCGTCTATTTCGTAATACCAAATACGATTGGCAACACGAAACAGGAGGAGAGAAGGCATGTAATGGTCGTAATGTCTTCCTGCAACGTGGCAAGGTTTTGGGCGGATCTAGTTGTACGAATGTCTGCCTTCATCATCGTGGATCGGCCCAAGATTACGATGATTGGGGCGTACCAGGATGGAAGGCTGCAGATGTATTGCCCTTCTTCAAGGCGAGCCAGAAGGATATGACTGGCCGATCACCAGAATTTCATGGTGTTGATGGAGATTGGGTGATGGACGATGTTAGATACCAGAATCCTTTGAGCAAACGATTCCTCGAGGTCGGTGAAAAGGCTGGCCTTGGAACAAACGACGATTTTAATAACTGGGGAAGAACACAAGAGGGTGTTGGTCGTTTCCAAGTATCTGAGATAAATGGAGAGAGATGTTCTGGAGCGAATGCATTCCTTACAAAGGCTATGAAGAACAAGAACTGTAAGGTTCGTACGGGTACCATGGTTCGACGAATCAATTTCGACCAATCTAAGACTGCTACAGGTGTCACTTATGATCTGATGGGCGATGATACCATGAAGGTAAGATTTTTTATTTTTCCATTTCCTCACTGTTTCTTTTGAGATAGAGAGCCAGGAGATTTGCCTAGGACGTATCGTATCGCTCGACCTTTATCGTCTTTAAAACATCTCATTTCATCTAACACAATTATTCATTCTCCTATATTCAGGCGTTTGAAGCTAAGCTCAATCCGGGTGGCGAAGTCATTGTTACATCTGGTGCCATCGCATCACCACAGCTTCTCTTGTGCAGTGGGATTGGTCCATCTCAGCACTTGAAAGATCACGGTATCCCAGTCGTACACGACAATCCAAATGTAGGCGAAAACTTGCAAGATCACCCAGCTGCAGTTGTCTCATTTAAGACACCTGTAAAGGGCGTCAGTGTCACTTCTAAACTACGATTATTCGGTATGACAAACCCATTCCCTATCCTTCAATGGCTCATTTTCAAGACCGGCTTACTCACATCTACAGGCTGCGATCATGGAGCATTTGTCCGAACGTCAGCTTCTATTAAAGGTCAACCCGATCTTCAGATTCGATTTCTTGCAGCTCGTGCTCTTGGACCTGATGGCATGACCACCTTCACTCAGTTCAGAAATTCAAAATCACATGATGATGGGTATTCCCTTCAGAGCGTGGCTTGTCGTGCCAAGAGTCAGGGATCTGTTCGCTTGGTATCATCCAACACTCATATCAAGCCTGCAATTGATGGTGGATACCTCAGCGATCCGAACGATCTAAAGACTCTGAGAGAGGGAATCAAACTTGGACGTCAGCTTGGTAACAGTCCAGACTGGGGAGAATATTTAGGTGAAGAGGTCTATCCAGGACTTGATGTACAAACGGATGCTGAGATCGACGAGTACATTAAGAACACCATCCATACGGCAAATGCCCTTACAGGTACATGTAAAATGGGTACAGGAAAAGACGCTGTAGTAACACCCGAGTTGAAAGTTATTGGTGTGAACGGTGTACGAGTGGCGGATTCGTCAACCATTCCAATTCTTCCTGGCGGGCAAACTGCAACACCGACTGTTATGATTGCAGAGCGTGCTGCTGCATTTCTTATTAATCCGCACCAATCAGTAACGACCACTACCGAAGTCATTATGGAAGACAATGTTGACACTCCAGAGCCTGCAATGGCAGCTGCATAAACAAATATTCAACAAAGAAAATGTATACCATGCAATTACCTATTAAATATAAACAGAAAGAAAAACTTTTAATAATTGAAAGAATACAGTAGAGGAGGAAAGATCCCAAATTTATGAAATGTATTATGAAATTTCGTAGATCTTATAGTGAGGGAGAAAAGGAGCATTTTTTCACCCACACATGTATAGAGAAAACAACCAATTTCTTCAATAATGCGAGCAGTCAATTTTTCCAAGCTGTTGCACTGCTAATTGATTGTCCGACAACAGGATACTGCATCACAATATGAACCTGATAGATATTGAGGAGATCACATACTGTAGATGAAAATTGTAATATTTCAGTCGGGCATTATTTAGTCCTTTGTGTGATCAGCTGATAAACTTAATAATAATTACACAACACAAAACGCTGATCAACATAAATTTAAATTAGAACATTGCCAATTCCTTCCTATCGATCCATTGCAGCTCCAGTTCTAGACTACACAGCTTAGATAATCACAGTAATACGGACCTGCATTTCAGTTTATACGAAAACATTAGTACGAATCAGGGGATTCGATTGGGAAGATCAGCTTGAAAAACCCGCGAGATAGTATATTACTAATTTTTGACATTTGACACCAATAACAATTATTACCGAACACCGCACGCAAACAACAACAACGACGACAACAACGACAACAACAACGACAGGATGCCTCTCCCCCCTAATCTAGAACGTTCTTCACCTGGTATACTGGTCAATGATCTGAATGGACTTTGTCTCATATCTAAAGGGAACATGTCATCTTCTGCGACGACGAATACGAATACCAACAATAGTGGTGTATATACAAGTTTAACACGACTTGCATCTACTCTTACGCCATATCAGACGGCAAATATGAACAACGAGAATCCACCGTCACCTCTGATTACAATTGAATTGGAAGGTGCTTCTTCTATCCTCATTAAGGAATATGATGGTCATACAGTTGCTATGAAAGTCCCCAATAGGAAAAATACTAACGATCAAGGTACTGCTGCCTGAAAATGAAGTTGAAAAAACAGACTTATATGAAAATTCAATAAAATTTTAGATAAATATAATTTAAAGATAATATCTTCGTATTCTTTATTAATATTCTTGGTCGTAAATCATTCATCAAGAATCAAAAAAGAATCCAGCAATATAATAACGCATGAAAAATCCAAAGCCGCAACATATTAATTGTAGTCCCAGCAGTAGAGAACATAGATTCCTTTCACTCATCGGTCCCACAATGGATAGTGCCATGTTAATGACTGTCATATTTGGGATTCTTTCCGTTTTATGATCTAACCTATTGAGTGTTTTTAGCCAAATGTATTCGTTTGATTTACATTCGAATGTTGACGGTTCCATTAGACCCGTGGAGGGATTAAAACCAGGTAGACGATGCCTGGGACATGGTACAATTTTAAATAATTGTGGTACACTCCAAAGAAAATTCATGATTTGTGGAATAAAGAATAACAATAATGTTTTACTGAAATGTCCTAAAATTCCAACCACAGCGAACGTCATCCCTGCGAAGTAACAGAATGTGTCACCCACAAATACATTTGCTGGGTACCAATTGTGTTTCAGTAATCCCAAAGTAACGGCCACAAAACTTATCATGATCATTGCAGAGAAGAGATGATTTTCCTGACTCAAGGATTGTGCTTTAATTTCAATGAAGTTATGTAGTAGAATAGCACACCCAATTACGTATGATTGACCGGCTTCTAATCCATTAATTCCTGCATAAATATTGATTGCGTTAGTACAGAAGACAGCCAACATCCCCATATATAAAAAGTAGAATAATCCCACATCCACAAGACTCCCATTGCTAGCCACATCGATTTCAATAAACCAACTGACAAATTTGCCAAGGATTGTCATTTCTTGACTTTGGATAAGTAGTGCTCTACATGGTATCGGAACGACGATAGATGTACTTCCGTTATAGCAGCACAATAGCGGAAGGGATGCTATTGTAGGTAAGATCAGCTTGTACCGCCATGGCCAATCCAAAACATCATCAGTGAAACCCAAAAACAGCATAAATAATATGGACAACAGTGCAGAATTTACATCCAATAATTTAGATGGGTGCGACGTAGCATATCCCACAAGACAAAATATCAAACAAACTATGAAAACCGCTCCCGAAACTATCCCCAATGCTTCTGGTCTATTTTGTTGATTCGTTCAATTGTTTTCATTTATTCGTGTATATGTACACGTACGGTATACAATACAAGTACCAGTAAATTGGCGACAAATATTCATGTGAGACAAAAACAATAATCCAATAGGTGATTATTTATTCGATTACAATTTTACAATACAGAAATTTGAGATGAATTCACTTATCAATAATAATCATAGATTCTTTTACTACATCACAATGTGGTCTTCACATAATGAATCCTGAAGATTATCAAAAGAAACTTACACTGGTTTATCAGCCAAGTCTGTCCCTCTCTTGCCTAAATCTTTACCACAAATTCCTTTTCGAAGCGTGTATTCCTGGGGATTAATGTGTGGTTTCGAGTGTATGAATAAAAGAAATAAGGAATCAATTTAGTGCAGATTTAAATAGTATAGTCTCCATGATTTCCTCCATGATAATTACTGCTTATTATTTCCTCTTTCAAACGATAGATAGCTACGTACTTTGATGTTTGGAATTAACCGATCGGTCAGTATGAAACCAAAAATACCCATAGCCACATAGGCTAAAAGTTGTGAGCTCACGGAGGGTATCGCAGAACCATCACCGTTTAATGTCGATGATGAGCTATCATTGTAACTTTCGAACCACCGGCTGACAACTATCAATGGATTATCTAGCAAATTGATCGAAAGGTATGCCGGAAAAATCAGCGGAATTGAGGCTAGAATATAATTTATCAAAGGCATGACGACAAATTATAATTTTTTGAAGCGAATGCTAATAGATTCAAACGAATCTTCTAGCCTTGTAAAGCAGTGGAGCTTGTAGTGTTCCAAATGGTCGCTCTTTGATTGAGATTCTTGATTCAGATGATAAATGACGATGTGAAATTAAAACAAGAAGTTTAAAAGTGTCTACGGTAAAAAATGAGAATTGAAAATGAAAAGATACATTGTACCCTCTCAAATACAGAATTTAGTACAAAAGACGTAGAATTTCTACATAATCCGAAACGAAGTTTTTGCGATGATATGCGAATTTAAATTCACTTTAACAATATTATTATATATCTGTGATGCATCACAACAACTCTTGCATTATTGCATATTTTCTAATAGAGAGAGAGAGAGAGAAAAAAAAAGAAATAGATAGAGCACTAGAACAGAATCATGCCTTTATCTCGTGAAAGGAGCAAAAGCAAAGTGACAAGAAGACAAAGGCGAACTGAAGACTTAGAAAGCAGCGAAAGCAGTATAAGCGACTTTTCCCCGACGGCGATGACGACAGCAACAGCGTCTTCTTCTTTGGTTGCTAATAATCAACCTCTTGAGCAACCGAGTCCAACTCCCGTTCCTGTAACTCGACCTCTTCCCATCCACCAAACAAATATTCCTAGAGTATGCTGTGCAATTTTAGCTTCAGTTACTACTGGAGGTACAACCTATGCATTCGGTTTATACGGGGGTGCGCTGAAGAAAAAACTACATCTTAGACAAAGTCAGTTGGATACTATATCAGCAGTTTTTTTCTTAGCCGGTTTTTTGTCATTTATCCCGGGTGCATACGTAGATCGATTTGGACCTAGATTAGGAATTTCAATGGTGGTATCACTGGCGCTGTATCGCTTATGTCGTTTTGGCTTGTTGCCAAGGGATTTTTTCCATCCGTGATCGAAGGTGACGACCCGACTTTCGTGGTGACTGTATTATCGATACTTAACGTAGGAATATTCCTTTCGTGCGCTCTCGTAACCGGTTCGGTCTTTAAGATCATATCCTGTCAATGTGGACCAGGAAGTAAGGGAAGTGCTGTCGGTGTTGCAAAGGGTTTTGTTGGATTGGGAAGTGGAGCATACGCGTGCCTATTTGAATCGATACGACAACCAAATATGGACGCATTAGATTTCCTGCCCTGTGCGCCTTCTTTTTCATCACAGCGGCCACTATTCCTAGTTGGATCACTCTTCCAAGCAAGGCAAATGAAACTTTCGTTCCAGACGTTTTAACGCCACTACATTTTCGAGTGATGTACGCATCGTTGTCATCGTTGGCGATATTAATCATTGGTAATGCCTTACTCGGACTCTACAAAGATTCGGGCAACGAAAATAATGCAGAATCATCGCCGAATTATATCATGACTGGAGTTCTTCTCTTTGTTTGGATAGCACCGATTGTCTCGTTGCTTTATCTACCTCAAAAAAGTGACTGGACGCCCGAAGCTTCCACCGGTGGCGATGCAGCTGGTTCAGCTCAAGTCGATGATAACACTGGATATGAACAAGTTACACTTCTGACAGTAATGATGTAAGTGGAAGTAATAATGACATTTCGAGTGACAATATATCTTTGGAACCAATAGCGTCACATGCAGATGAAGAGTCCCTCCCTGGAGATGAAGAGAGTGTGGACGAAGAAGATGAAGAGGATGGTACTGGCCAAGGCCAAGAAGTGACAGGAACTGCGTCTTCTTACTCTTCGACAGATAGCAAGAATTTGCTTCAAATGCTTCAGACACCGTCTGCCTGGATGATGTTGTGGATAACGACTATTCTTGCTGGTGGCGGTACCGTAGAAACGAATAACCTGGGACAAATGGTCGAAAGTTTGGGATTTTCCGATGTGGTAACACCGGCTACATTGGCCTTATTTTCCGTCGCTCAGTCTGGAGGTAGAATAATCACTGGAGCTGCATCCGAAGCATCTCTTAATTATGAGACTCGACGATGCTGTATCGACAAGGGATCCCTCGTCCATTTTACTTCGTTGCAGCAAGTGTTTTGGCAATTTTTTCCCATACAATTTTGGCCATAGCAACAAGTCAAGCATTATTTGTGATCGGGGTAACTCTTTCAGGTATAGCGTTTGGGATGATTTGGCCATTGATGGTACTTTGTGTTAGTGAAATTTTTGGTACTGCTCACGTTGGTGCAAATTACATGTTTTACGATGGTTTTACATCAGCTGCTGGGACTTTTCTTTTGTCTAAAATCGTAGCACAACAGGTGTACGAAGATCATATTGAACCACCCAGTTCGGGAAAGAGTGACGGGGTCACTTGCTATGGCATAAAATGCTTCCAACAGACTCATATCATTATCGTGATACTATCTTTTACATGCGTTGCGACCAGTATCCTGATGCAGTACAAAACTAGAAATGTTTACAGCAAGAGCAATATATCTCGGCCATAAACATACCAGTAGCTAGCTATGTGAATTACTATTTATAACAACATGTAAGTATACTATTTTCCTACTTACGCTTCAACTTATTAGTACAAACGATATATGTATTAGTACTTTGAGTAGAAGTTGGTCTCGACCTATTATCCATTTAACCACGAAGAGGGATACGATTCATTCATACAGTAAACTTCCTCAACTGGCTCGTGCGGGAGGAATTAAATAATGAATCCATAGTAAAGAAGAGCCTTTAGTGGCTCCTTTAACTCATTTATTGCGTCATCGAGACTCTTTCCTTGTAGAGAACAAAAGCAATCAAGTTGACCTGATACATCTCTCAGGACAACTCTTACCGCGCTCTCGTGCATATCATTTCCAGCGAAGTTGGTATTAAGGATGAATAAGTTTTTAGTATCATCACTTTGATCCTGTTCAGGTTCATAAAAGGATTTGACATCTAACATTCTCATTAGCGAAGCCAGTGGGTTTCTTCTCCAAAATTTTCCAGTTCGAATGAAGGATTCGGTGCTATTGATCGATTCGAATTCATTAACATCGATAATATTCTCATCTTCCACTTCATCATGCGATCCTTGCGAGTTTTCTTCGCATTTTGATACTGATTCTTCTTCGTGAAGATTTTTCACATCTAACATCCCTTTTAATTGTACGCCTTCATCTTCCGAACAACTTTGGCTATCATTGATCATTTCTTCCTCCTCTCCGACAAGCTGAAATACTGGAGGCTCTCTCAATACTGGTGGTAACATACCTTCAGCGACGCCATTGTCAGCGAGATTTTTGACAATAGAAGGAAGATCATTCATCAAAGATTTCAATTTCTCTATCACATCAGAACCTTTGTCCTGACTCGAACAAATAACTTCTCTCCACTCCTCCTTCTCAAGTAAATGATGTTCCAAAGTCTTACAGACGAAAGATGCGTATGTGCTGCCCATTAAACTAATATTAATCGAGGCACCGTATTCAATAGTTTCAACCTTATGCCACATACCAGCAGGAAAATATAAAACATCCCCAGCATCCATAATGATTTCTACTTCATTCCCAAACGCATTGCTATCTAAATCCTGTTTGCCAAATTGATAATCAGGATTGGATAGTCAACGGTAGTAAACAACACATACCGAGTGGACGTGTTTTTCATTCGTTTTCCGTTTTTCTTAACCCGCGATCGAATCTAAACTACTTGAAGTAGCGCGCATTTTGTAGGAAAATATGTGTAGAGAGATACGATAATTTTTGCTATTTCCTTGATCATTACAACCCAACATAAACAAAACAAGACGAAACAAGAGGATACGAAACGAGACGAAAAGACGAAACGAAACGAAACGAAACACAACGAAACAAGACGAATATATTATACTAATATAAACAGAATCATGCCTAAAGTTGCCAAGAAGTTTGATACATATATTAGTACAAAGAAAATACCTGATTCACCAGAAGGTACAGGAGTTACAATAAAGAATATAGAACATATCAGACTACAATGGGATTATGAATTAGAAGACACAACAAAGTAGACATCATAGATTTAGAAATCAAACAGATTATGAAAAATACCACAACAATAAGGTCAGTCAAGGAGTAGAAAAAAAACGGATTATATGAATGGACAAAATTAGAAAAAGGAAACATAAATAATTAAACGCCATATCGAATCTTGACAACAAACGTTTAACTTTAAAAAAGGTAAAAAACTAACAAGCATCGAAAGATCCGAGTATCGTTCTTTTGTAGATGAGCAATGGAAAAGAACCTTGAGTATTGAGAAGTTGCAATCATATCTTAGACATGGACTACCATGGTAAAGGTTGGGGGATAGTTCTATGGGAATGGATTTTGAAAAATACAGCTACAATTTTCAATGCTACTAGATTGGATGACAACCCGATATCCCAATAGAAAAATCAAACATTGGAGTAATTATAAATAAATGGATAAACAATAAGAAAGATGATAGGCGTCCAATTAAAGATGACGAAGAATCATGGGATAGAATGAAACTTTATTTTGATGAAGCCGAAGTAGTGTTAAATGTAACGCGTCAACAACCTGCTAGTATTTTAAAAATAATAGGAACATGGAAGCATTCAATTCATTTTATGTTCCACCTTTTTTGAACCAATTAATTAAAAAGGAAGATATTGATAACATGAGAAAACCAACAACATGGATAAAAGCTCGTGAAGAAGAAATGAATTTCTTAACAAAGACGCAAAAGAATTATATAAAGAGATTGGTAGAACACCACCTCGTGAGAGCTGGGAGGATAAAATTAATTTCCGAAATAAATTAGAAATAATTTTAGCTTGTATATGTACCAGTAATACAACGTAAGTAAAATAATGTAAGCATCTTTTCATATATCTGTTTTATACTTTTCTGAAATCTATTTTATCATCTTATTTATCCCTTTTATTTATTCATGTAGCGATGTCGGTATGACTCGTACAATACGTGTGCTGCAGATGTTTGACATGTTTAGTTACCATTTCTTTAAAAATGCAACAGAAGAAGATATGCAACGCATGCAATATTTACTATTATATGTTGGTATAAATAAAGCCAGAGAACGTCCTGCTACCTCATTGGTACTTGTAAAATTATAGATTCGATATTTAATGGTCGTATCCCAGATACAATTGAAGATTGGATGGGATTCCCTAACGTAGGACGAAAAATTGCAGCATTAATAATGAATGATGGGTTAGGTATTTATTTGTTTTTGGTTGTTGATACTCATCTAAAAAAGGTGCTGCCTGTTCTAGATTGGACAGAGAAAAAAAATGCCAATGATATGGCAATTGATATTGAAAAATGGTTAAATCCAAAATTATTGAAGGAAACGAATGAATCCATTGTAGGTATTAGGCAATTATATAAAGATTCAACACAATCAGAACAATATATTATAAGAACAGCACTAGACAAAAGTAAGACATTAAAATATACTCAATTATTGGTCGGTATTACTCATAAGTAATACTAGTAATAAATAACAATATTATCTCTATTACCGACGACGACGACGATATATCATCACCCATCGGCAGCGGCAGCTCATCCATATCCTTATCATCATTATCTTTGGCGGAGGCAGCAGCAAAAGCAACAATAACAATAACTAGAAATAAAGACAAAGGAACAACTCTACCAGTAGCGAAAACGAAAACACTACCACCACCATCACGACAACAACAACAACAACAACAACAACAACAACACTATCACGTACAATCATTTATCGTAATGTATTTACTATTATTTTTTTATTTCTTATGACATTCGCACTATAAACGATTATTATTCGAATATCTTACAAGAATAATAATAACAATAATAATACCAATAATAAGAAAGTCGCTGATGATGATAATAATGATGATGGTAATAATGACGCTGCTGATAATGGCAGTATCATTGATTGACGCTGCTGATGATGGCAGTATCATTGATTCTGTTGTTATTTCACCATACAATTACTATGACGTCAGTAGTAATGAAAACAACGAATCATTATCATCATCATCACCATCACTATCATCGTCATCATCATCATCATTATCCACGTTGTTATTACTATGGCAATCAGTAAACGCCCATCAAGATCAAGATCATGACGACACCAAAAACGAAAACGATAATGATTCTTCCGTCATCATCATTATCGTCAAACGTATTCAAGAGGTATTGATAAATACTGTATCCTTGCCGTTGTCGTCGTTAGGACGATGGCGGTAGTTCATGGGACGGCAACAAGACGATAATAACAACGACAATGACAATAATTCAATTTCGAATTTGAATTTGAATTCGCACAATAATAATAATAATAATAATAAGTTGTTTGTCTTTAAGTTATTCTCCTATCAATAACACAAGAACAAAAACAAGAAGAACGCAGTAGATGATGACGAGAACATAATAATTCCCTCGATGATGTTATACTTTCCTCCTCCTCCTACTACTACTATTACTAATATTAAGCATCATCTTGACAAAAACATTCTGAATACTGCTACTATTTCTTTCATGGACGATGAGTTCGATTTTATTCTAAATTTTCGTTGGATTGTTTTCGTGTCGATTGTATTGCTGGACGATCTCACCGCCGTTGTGGATACAGGTGCTTGTTGTTGTTGTTGTTCGCTAGTTAAGCGGTTCGATGTCACTTGAGTTACTTGCTGTTGCTGTTGCCGATTACTTAGTACTAGTACTACTAGTAGTACTACTACGACAAATACTAGTCTTATACTACTTGAAGTAGCGCGCATTTTGTAGGAAAATATGTGTAGTAACATCGGTCCCAACAAAGCAATAAGTAGCGCACCTCCATGCCGCTGGGTGGACTATCATCTCCATCATCATTCCTCTCACATGATTTTGATATGATTGGCTTATTCTAATTCTTTTATGATCGATAAACAAAGGATACAAAGACGATGTTGAATATAAATATTTTTTTTTTACTATACTTAATCTTCTAATACATAATACGTTGTTGTCTACTTCTTGTTGTTCCTTCTATAATATGTGCCTCTGAATATCCGGCAGCATTATGCAGTGCTTATTCCCTCATTGTCAGAATAACCAATGTATTTATACAAACTTTTAGTGGTCCACCCGCCTGACGTATCATTGGCATCATAATTATTTTTGATTTTATCCATATTGGTGCAATTTACAAAACAACATATCAACTGTAGATTATCCTTGACATGATGTTTTTTGGGATCTATAGCATCAAGGGAGACCTGGTAATATTTGCCACCCTCGAACTGATCCCTCATAATAATTTTGGAAACAGCGCATTTACCTTTCTGTTTACGGAACAGTTTAAGTGCATGCATGTAGAGTGACTGATTATCTGGAAACTGTTCATGGAATTTGTTCATTGCATTTGTGATTTCGATGTTATCGCTACCCTTATTGCGCAGCTTCGTTTCCCTGGTGACTACACTTGAACACGACTTGTAGCATTTGTTGGCAGTAGTGCATTTCATCATTACTTGCTCATTCACGATGTCATTGAGTTCATCCTCTGTAGCCATTTTACCCGCTTTTACTTGTTCTTTTATATTATCACATGTTTCGTTACCATATCTAACAACTATATTCGCTTGAGTATTCATTCCCAATGCAACAAACCTAAGATTCGTAGTTATACTTTCGCCAAGTATAATATGTGCGAGATTGTTCTTTTTTCGGTCTAATGACAACTGATGTATGCCGCTAAATTTTGGGAGACGTAATCCTTTGTGTAGACGGCCTCCAGCATCATCAACAAAACCGGGCTGGAGCATTCCTCTCTTAATCACTATATCCAATAATTGTCGACCATAAGCATGCACATTTTTAGTAAGATCTTTATTTAGAAATGCACTTTGCTCATCAGTGTATCTACCAAACTTCATGTCCATTCTTACATGGGTTTTCAAACGAGCAATGAAAATAGCATAGTCAGCTTGACTCATATGCTGTCGATACGTTTTTGGCATTAGGATTGTCGAAACCCGTAAGATAGGTATGCCATGGTTTTCACAAGAGCCATCTCGTAAACATTTTTTTTTATGTATATTTCGGAAGTGTTTATACATATTCCACTGCAAACCAAATGTATTGCCGCACTCTGGACACGGCACAGTAGTAGTAGTAGATGACGTAGTAGTAGATGACGTAGTAGTATTTGCGATACTATTCGATGTATCATCTTCGAGGGCAGGTTCGTCATCTCCGTCTTCTCCTTCTACAAAGTCGTCGTAAACAACAGCAGCATCTTTGTCGTTGCTGTTCTTGTTCTTCTTGGTAAAAGCCGATACCATTGTAGTAGTAGTTAATACCGATGTTGATGCCACGGAGTTCAAAGCAGTCGTAGAAGTAACCGCGTCCGTTGTTGTTGTTTCTTCGTATACGTCCGCGTCGATTGGATCATCGATTCTGTCATCATCATCGTCCTCATCGACGTCCGGATATGAAGCACCATCATCCTCATCGTCATCACTGTCATCATCATCACTTTCACCAAGAATCACATAACGGCTTCTGGATGCTTCTCTTTTGCCTTTGGTGAAATCCTCATTATCATCGTCATCCTCTTCATCGCCTATTGCCGACGAAATAAGCTTTCGTTTTGAGCTTTTCGTTGTCGTTGTAGTAAAATTAGTGCTCAAGTATTCGTCCTCGTCGTCATCTTCTTTATTCTGCGATTGTCTACATTGTCTACTACTGCGTCGTCCAGTAGTAGCCGTAGTATTACCAGCTGTTTCTGATACAGCAATTATACCAGCAATAAATTCATCACTGACTGCGAATTCATCGTCGTCGTCGTCGTTGTTGTTGTTGCTGCCGACTTCAACTTCGTCGCCGTCATAAACAGTTCCAGCAGCTGTTTCTGATACAGCAATTATACCAGCAATAAATTCATCACTGACTGCGAATTCATCGTCGTCGTCGTCGTTGTTGTTGTTGCTGCCGACTTCAACTTCGTCGCCGTCATAAACAGTTCCAGCAGCTGTTTCTGATACAGCAATTATACCAGCAATAAATTCATCACTGACTGCGAATTCATCGTCGTCGTCGTCGTTGTTGTTGTTGCTGCCGACTTCAACTTCGTCGCCGTCATAAACAGTTCCAGCAGCTGTTTCTGATACAGCAATTATACCAGCAATAAATTCATCACTGACTGCGAATTCATCGTCGTCGTCGTCGTTGTTGTTGTTGCCGACTCTAACTTCATTGAGTCGTGTTGTAGTAGTAGTCGATGCATCATCACCCATATCCGTTGCTGCGGTCGTTGCTGCTACTGCTCCTTTGTTGTTGACATAATTAGTAGTACCTGGTGCTGTTGTTGCTGCTGCTGCCGCGTCATGGTTGAGATAATTATTAGTACTGGCTGCTGTGGTTGTTGCTGCCGTCCTCGAAGTAACTGTAGAATTCACACGACCAGTCGAACCATCACTAATTAATGCCGTTTGATTCACACCCACTCCACCAATTTGTAAAGTAGTATACTGCTGTTGTTGATGTTGTTGTTGTTGATGAACAGCTGGTGCGCCTACTACTCCATGACTGGGTAAGAATGTAGCCTGTGATTGTTCAGCGGTCATTAGGGTGTTGTTTATTGATTGATTCGGTAGTACATCAGGATGATCTTTTGTGCCGATTACATCGACGATACCACAACAGTCGGTGGTTTTGTTGGGTGATACATAATCGGGTGTCGCAACTACAGCCATTGCAACTGTCGCAGCGATTAGGGCCGTGGTGGTATTCCAAAAGGAAGATGAAGATGAAAAAGTTGACTCCGAAGTCGACATTGAAGATACTGCACAATAAGACGATGATGTGTGTGCGGGTAGTATATTGGCATTCTTCATGTTGTTGTTGTTGTTGCATGCTTGATTTCTTGCAGTCGAAGCGACGGACAAGGTCCTTGAGAGTAGCAGCTGAGCTCTTTGACGAAACATCGTGTTTGAGTAGATCGTTATCGTTGTTGCTATTACTGTTATTGGTCATATGAGTTGTTGTTGTATTATTATTAGTACTATTGATTATTAAAATAGGATTATCAAAAGGAAGGATTGTTATTAGTATTAGTATGGTTCATAATTGTCGTATATATCGAAATGCAATACAATGCAATGCAATCAATCGTTGAAGATATGAGAGTACGTGGAGTGGAGTGGAGTGTCTTGTGTGTTGTCTTTGATAGTACGATTGAGCTCAATTATATTGAAAGAATAAATTGTTTGTGCTTCGAGAAAAGAAAAAAAGCCAATACAACACAGAACACAATAACGCACAGCACAACAAGAACAAGAATCATCAAGTTTTAATAATGCATCGTACGTACCTTCGGGAACTTTTATTATCTACTTACTGTACTGTACTCGATATATAATATATAATTGCAATTGTAATCGTAATCGTGTAGAAAGACAACAATCTTGTTGAGTTTAGTTATTGTATAGAAAGGAGAAAACACTCTCACTGTGTCTTTTGCTTTTTTTTTTTGTGAAACAATAATACTGTGAGAAAAGTTTTTAGGCGCTTTTGGTTTGCTTTTTGGACTAGTACTGTACTCTGTGGCGGGAAGGATTCCTGATAATGGCTTTTTTTCCAAACATAATCAAAGAAAATATTCAATTCCTACAAAAAATAGTGATCTGCAACCAGTACAAATAATAAATAATTAACCCTTCTTACGTAACTTAGTGACAGATGCATGCATTATTTCATCGCGTTGCTTTCTTAATTAATTTTAAATTATGCCATTTCGACGCGTTAACTCATTTCGACGTTAGCTAGCTGCTACTGGCATAAAAGAATATGCGTATCATCATCTGTTCGTGCTTTATTTATTATTCGTCTCTCTGCCATAATTATTGCAGGTAGTATCGTTCGTGTGTATTGAACTTGCAATTTTTTTTTGATGTGTGATTCATTCATTTTGTATGCAGTAATTACAATTTTGCTATTTATGTAATATATTTTACACTCATTTATTTAAGCTGCTACCCGGTACTGGCATAGGTGCATGTATAAGAGATCTGTTCGTACTTTCTTTCTATTCTCTGGTCCTGCTCTTGTATCGTAATATTGAACTTCAATATCAAAATGCCTCTTTTTTGTGTCTATTGTAACGATTTTGCTTTTAATCTATCATCAATCATCAATCATCAATCATCAATCATCAATCATCAATCATCAATCATCAATCATCAATCATCAATCATCAATCATGAATAGCAAGGGGGGATGGATGTTGACTGACATGACATGGCATGACATGACATGACATCTTAATAAATATGATTATCGAAGATGGAATACAAATAGACAAGAGAGGCGGTCAGTATGTCAATAGCTAAAGTGATACTGTACTTTCTTTGTGTTCATCTTCTATCCTATTCTGTTGTTGTTGTTGTTGTTGTTGTTGTTGTTGTGTGGGATGTGAGATGTGAGATGTTTTAATTTGGTGTAGTCAATTTGATTTTTTGTGGTGTCATGGGATGATCCATCTCAACAAACACAACACAACATACCACGACCAAGACTAGAATTGTTAGTCCCAGGTCAGCACACACACATATATATATATATATATATATATATATATATAAGGTAGTGGATAGGCAGGTAGGTAGGCAGAGGGAACATGTCATAGCGCTAGCTCTACTATGCATATTTTGCTACCTTCTCTCTATTTGTTTGGTGCATGATGTGATGCAATGTGATGTGTCATGTAACGAATGTTCCATCCAACACAAAGATAGTACACCCCAACCATTTAGATCAATACATGTGAGGCAGGTAGGCAGGCAGGTAGGCAGACATGGTCAAGTAGTCTTAGCTGCTCTAGTCAATAATGCATCACAAAAGACATCCTACTCCCTAGTAAATCAATTATGGTGGTGAATAGCTGCTTTTATTTGATTCTCAATAACATCTGATGATGATCTATAATGTGGTGTTGTACCACGCAACGGATGCTTGACGGTACCTTGTTTGAGGGTCCATTTCTTTCGACCTGAAAGTTGGATTGTAAAATTTTCCTGAAAATCTGTATGCCAATCTGTTAAATGGCCTTTGGTACCTATCAACGTTTCTACCTCCCCTCTTCCCAGAGTTGTAAGTCTCTCACCAGTTGGATCATATTGTCCACAACCAAGACCAACATCTCTCAGCATGGAACTAACCAAACGCTGTTCTAGTTCCGGTGGTGCTCTACAATATGAGGCAT
Organism: Fragilariopsis cylindrus CCMP1102; assembly: GCA_900095095.1. Lineage (NCBI taxonomy): Eukaryota > Bacillariophyta > Bacillariophyceae > Bacillariales > Bacillariaceae > Fragilariopsis > Fragilariopsis cylindrus. The sequence continues at coordinate 3,914 of FMBT01000041.1, read as the reverse complement.
AATTAGAGCGTGTATGTAATATATATGCAGTATTTGGATCTTGAATATCTATACTCTGTAGACCAACTTTCGACGACGACAGGTCGTCGCCAGTACTAATAGGTCCTTGTTTAGGAGGAGGAATCCATAGGAATATACTGTCTGAACTTGTTTCTTCAAATATTTGTTTTGGATCCAATCCAAACAAAAAATTCTCACTTATGTCACGAAATCTATCTTTTCTATTGGACTGTATATGTACTGCCTTCTTACGGAAACAACTAGATTTGAAATCCCGTGATGATAATGGATATATGATCCGTTCGAGTAAGTTTCCTTTCGATAATGTGGAGGGGGTGGTAGTTGTAGAGATAATACTGTCATTCTTAATGTGCAACTGTAGAACAGGATCGTTGTGTCTTAATTCATTAAGAACGATCTCTGCATGCCGACCGTCATCATGCTCATGATCATATCGTCCATTCTTATCGGAAGAAGAAGTTTTTTGTCTCTTGGCATCTGTCGATTCTTCTATTCCTTCACCTGGTGAGATCCTCTTTATTTTATTGTTGGGCATGTTAACTAAGGTGAATGGTTATCCATTGTAACTACCGACCATAGTGAATAGTGGATAGTAATTGTAATTTTTTTTTTCCTTGAGAAAATTTAAAAATTTGATGGATGAGGGTATATGGCTGTTCATACCGTAGGACCTATATGTATGTAGTAGTATTTATACATAGGATAGTAGGCCTGGTCGTATGTTTAGGTACATAAAGGAGTTCAATAATTAACGCTAAATTAACGTATTTGATTTTTAAATTTGTTAGTGAATTCACGTGAAATCTTATCGCACACTTTTTTTCATACCAGCACGAATGAATAGAATAAAACTACACAATTTTAGAAGTTGTTATATTCTTTCCATTCTTATTTTCTGACCTACGATGTACCTAAGAAAGCAATATGCCAGGTCCAGCAGCATTCCTTGCAGGGCCAGGTGCCATCGCAGCAGCTAAGCATATGTCTTTGCATGCTATGCATTTTGCAAGCACTATAGACATCACAACCGTTACATCGGCATCGATTACAGCATATCTTTTTTATTGGTTTTTTCAAAAATTACCAGACTGGGTAAAAGAAGATATATCGTTTCGAAATCTACTAAAGAATCGTACAGATATATCAAAAAAGGAACTTGCTTGTCTTTGGTCGGTAGCTGAAAAGCTTCAACATATGGCTGGGAATATTTCAGAACTGGATACCGATATACCACAATTGCATGCATCTTTACTTGCTTTCATTCAATTATCTGGACAGATCAAGCAAAGACAGATCGAACACTATCGTCGTTGTTCCAAAGGAGATACTACAGCAGGACAAGCAATGAATACGGAAGCTACGGACGGAATCGACCAGTCACATTCGTCATCTCCACAGACGAAAAAAACAACGACGACGACAATTAGAGACTCTCTTTACGAAACTGCTGGAAAACCATTAGATTTATCAAATTTGCGTTCAAATGAGATTCAAAATGCTCTTAGAATGGCCACATTTGCTTACTATGAAGATTCGGAGGTATGTTCCTTTTCTTTTGGAGTGCAACAATTGATAATATCATGTACTTCTTCCATACTTTCTCTCTTTTCTTCCCCCTCCTCACTCTGATAAGAATGAACTAAATTAAATGCCGCCAATATGTTATTTTTCTCCTCAAACAAAAAACAAAAAAAGACGCTGGCCAAAAAATTAGAAGAAAGGGATTATACTTTACTTCATCATAAATTGGTTGTTCGGCCCGGGAGTGTCGCACACTACATTGCTGTATCGCCAGAGAGAAAACAAGTGATAGTGGGCTTGAGAGGAACTTCTACATTAGGCGATTTTTGTACCGATTGTTGTGGTCGTGCAGTGGCATTTATAGATGATGGTTGTTCTCATGGAGACAATGTCCGAGTGGAAATAAGAGCTGCACATCCAAACACCATTTTGGCATCCGCCTCAAAGGATGGAATTGTTGAGGTTGTAAGTGGTCACGAAAGAATAGAACTTGAAGATGATGACGATGATGGTGATAATTATACTCGATGTCATGAAGGTATTTTGATCTCTGCACGGAATGTAATGGATGAAATTAAATCATTTTTATTTCCTTTGATTGAATGTCAATATAAAGTCGTCTTTTGTGGGCATTCTCTTGGGGCTGGTACTGCTGCAGTCGCCGCTATCTTGTTACGATCAAAGTATCCTAAAATTTTCCTTAAACCCCAAGGAATACATGTCTATGCTTTTGGTGCGCCTCCCGTTCTCGATCACGATGCAGCAATCGCTGCACATAGTTACTGTACATCAATTGTTAATAATTCCGATTTGATTTCAAGGCTTAATATTAGCAACCTAGCAGTTTCATTGGCCTGCTTACGAAAGATTCAGAGCAAACTAGCCGAAAATCAAATGAACCCCACGGGACCTGTCAGTAGTATGACGTTTTTAAATAAACTCTCGGAAGGTACAAGTGGTAATGCATTAATGACATCGTCAGAGTTAGATCAAACTATCAGTGACGCACAGAACAATTTGACACTACGCAAACCCGAGCATTTGTTTGTTCCGGGACGTGTTTTATTAGTATACGATCCTTGGTTAAATGAAATCAATGAAAATCGTTATACTGTAGATAATGGCTTACGATGCGTGGAAACAACTGGAATTAGTGCAGTCTTCCAACGCCTCGAGATAGATGGTTTAAGATGTTTCACAGATCATTTAACCTCCTCTTACTTTAATATTCTTGGGATGGACTATGAATTTTAATATCCTTATTCCAGATAGAATTTACATAGAATCTGGGTCATTGACAAGAATAATAATTATCTCTAAAAAATTGCTTTTCTAGTAATATTTTTCTACTTTTGTTGAGTTGAAGCATCTGAAACTGTACTATTTTTCTTGGAGATAAGAAACTACAGTACACGGTATCATGAGGTGGGGAAATATTGAATGATTCTGTTTGTTTCAGTATTGGTGTAGCCAATTTCTTCCTCGAGATCAGTGAGTGTAATCAAATGTACCAAATGATGTACTATCATTTGAGGAACTATCCGAGTCTTCAACGGAACCTCCAAGAGAAGAAGAATCATCGCTTCCGCTCCATTCCATTTCGGCACACTCTTCCCGTTGATTCTTTGGTTTAGGGATGACCGACTTATTGTGTTGACGCTTCGAATCTTGCGTGACAGCAGAAGAATCTACCATTAGCTCATCGTCGCTATCTATCATGAGCTCATCGTCACCATCTTCAACGTCGTCCAAAATGTCTTCGGTAACTTTCAAGCCAGTTGGGTGCGTGGCTTTTCTTTCTTTAGAGGACGTAAAATGACCCTTTTCATTTTCCTTCTCGTTGTTCTCTTCTCTTACTTCGTCTACAAGTGAGCCAATCCCAGATTCATCCGTCCATCCTTTTCTGTTGGTAATTTGTTCCTCTGAAGCGCATTTCGAAACAGAGTTCTCTTTCTCTTCTTTCCATGTAACTCGTTTCGGATTGGAAGCACCAGTTATATCCAACGAATATTGAAACCACGGATTCAATGGAGAACAATCCAAGCAATCAAGAGACGCTTCTATATACTCAGAAAAGGGATTATTATCCACCGGAATATCTCCTTCCTCTTGGCGATGAGATAAGGTCAAGGCATCCATATCATTTGCTTCGTCCAAGATATGATCTATACTAGCCATTCGATGAAGAACACCATTGTTTGAGGCAGGTCCATCTTTAGATAGAACAAATTCTGGTATGAAGAGAAAGTATTGGCTTCCAGAAGAATGAAATAGACCTCCCTCATCGTCTGGTCCCTTCGAGCGAATCAAGAGCGCACAGTCCTTTGCAACCAAGTTTTTAAGGAGAGATTGTACCAGTAGGATCTTTTCCT
>FMBT01000717.1:0-20456 GCA_900095095.1 Fragilariopsis cylindrus CCMP1102 | reverse complement strand
GAAATTCCTTCTTGATAACCTTGCTGCAACTCAAACGCACTCATCGTCCCGTTACAATTAGAAAAATTGCTTACTGTATACAGGTATGTTTTAACCGAAATATAATACTACGAGTACCGTCACTTCCTTCCGTGTGTCTTTCCGTTATGATCCTATAATATGTGCTTAGTCCTTCTTAGAGTACAAGTAAGTTGAAGTAGCTATGAGTTAGTCGGTCTATCTAGTGAATAGAGTGCTACATGTACGCACTTTTGTGTATGTTGACTGTAACGCCATTACAATAATGTAAGTTAATGTTTGTTTAATGTAAGTTAGTTGCATGAATTTTGTCTCTTGCAAAAAATGAATTTTGTATCGGCGGCTTGACTTTGGGTGGTGGAAGCAAGAAAGAAGAATACGTGTACAAAATTGTACGTACCACGACGCGTCACTTATTATTTGGTTCTTATGTCGCGCAATTGTTGTGTTTTAAATATTATTTTCTGAACGTTTTTGATTAGCTGTAAATAATGACGTGGTTTGATGATGTTAAGTACGCCTTTTTAGTCGTCATACATACCTAATACATATCTACAAACATACCATATCTACATACCATCTACATAGGTCCTACCATCGTCTACATGCATGCATGCATGTCAATTTTGTTCTTTCTGCTTGCTGGTCGACGATGCAATAAAACGGGAATATTTTATGAAACAAGCAATAAATCTGATACAACTAACGTTACTGACGATTCATTCATTCGCAGCAATTGGGAAGTTACAAAAGAAAAATGGCGGAAGTAGAAGCAGACGCAGAACAGCGTCGGATTGTGGCAAATTGTATGCATCATGTTCCTGATAATATGAATATCAAAGAAGGATATAATTTGTTAGTTTTGCTGTATAAAGTAGGAATATTATCTGATTATAATACCGCTTTTGATGCTGCGGACGATACTGGTCATTTTGACTATTATTTTGATTTTGATGATGATAATGACATCGTGATACATTCTGAAACAGGCATGATCACATTTTTATGTCTCTGTAGGTATAAAATTTATGACGATGATGATGATGATGATGATGATAATGATAATATTGGACGATACATGCCTATTAACGTACCACCAATCATTGATCAATTTCAAACTCTGGAAAGTATTGATCTTAGGAATTGCAGGTTACTTCCAAAGGAACTTGGTAATCTACCTCTACTCAAAACAATTATATTAAGGTCCTGTCCAAGGAGTGTTTTTTTGAATATTCCAAATGGGCTTCAACTTGCTTCGGTCAAAAAAGTTGTTATTAATTTTAATTTGTCCAAATTTGATTCTAGCTTGTCGCCTATTCTGAAGATGTTTTCAAATTCGCTAAAAGAATTGTATTTCAATAGTACAACAAGGAAACAAACAGATGAAATTCTTCGAGCTCTACAAGATGATGATTTAAGTTTTAGACAGAGTATAACAACTATCCAGATGTTTGACTGTAAATTGAATGAAGATGATTTGGTGATATTAATGTTTAATATTCGAGAGCGGTTTATTAATCTCCGTGAAATTGATATTGGTTATAACGATATCAAAAGTTTTTGTGGTATTGAAAATAAAATTAAAGAGGTCCTAACATCTTCGTTTCTAATGGGATCGGCGATCTCAATAGGAAGCAACCTACGCAAATTGGACCTAGATGAAAATCCTATATTAAAAACAATATCTAAAGGCTCAGAAGATAATTCTACACAAATATCAGCGGTACTGACTCTTCTTAATAATTTTGATGGGATCTCGTATCTTGGATCAAACTTAACAGTAAACGAGTACGAGTACGACCCAGATGTTGAGAACTTATTACGAATCAATCATGCTGGAAGGAAACTCATAAGGAATAAAGAAATTTCATCATGCATTATTGCAACTGCTACTGATACTACTGCTCCCGTGATTAATCCTGCATTGTGGCCTTTAATACTTGAGAGAGCCTACAAAAAGTCCTACAAGGTTTATGATGAAACAGATTTACAATGCAGAAAAAGTAAATGCGCAACGGGACTTTTCGATCTGGTGCTTCACTATTGGCCGAGGTTTATGGATTCTTGCAAAATTTGATAGAACGATGAGAACAGGCTGTTCTCAAAAGTTTGTTGATGATCGATCCGATATCTTGCATCTTGCATATTGCTTACTTCGCATTTTTACTGAAAAATTAGAGGAGGAAGTAAATGAAGAACAAACATTAGCATTAGCAAGGGTTCATGGTAATGAAGCGGTAGTGAGTGGTGTTCTAATGGCAGCATTGTCGTCATGCGGTGTCGAATTACTATTATCAATGGGATTTGCCTTACTACTGTCGTACCTGTTGTTGATCGGAGACGGAAGTTTTCCAATGCAAAAACATGGAATGTTTAATGAATCTCGATCTTAATGGAGAAAGAGTTAATGTAGTCGTACGTACGCACGATATTGGCTGCTGTTCCTGTTCTGTCGATGTCGTGATTATCGAAGTAGAACACGAAAGGTAATAATCATCCGTAAATCGCTATGTTGAATTCGATCTTCGGGAAAAAAGCCACCTATAAATGCCAGTATGAATGTCCGGCTATTAAATACTATTTTTTCAATGTTAAAATAATGATAATAAATAAATAAATGTGAATTCCAAAAAGAAGGACAGTAGTTTTTGTTATGTTGAAGTTCAAATCATTTTCATCAACGTGATATATTACGTTTACGCACACATATCTGTAGCTGCCGTTGATAATAGACAATGATCATCACTTCACGTCTCTTTCGCCGTTGTGATAGTGACGAGTCAGTCGCTTTTTCTTCCGTATAAAGATAATATCATGATCCGTTCCGGATGCCCTCCATGAAGCTTCAAATCGCTTGGGTGTTACAAACATATAGTCAAGGGATGACAGATCATCATCGTTAGTAGTATTGGGAGTACTAACGGTCTTCCAGCAGGAAGACGGAGATGGATTGCGCAAGACGAAGCAAAAATCGGTGGTTCTCTCCTCTTGACAGTTGTTGTTATTCGTTGACTTCTTATTCTTCTTGGTGTTGTCACATTCATGATTAGTGTTATCTTTAGAAATAGCAGCAGTAGCAGTAGCAGCAGCAGTAGCAGTAGCTCGTGATCGTGCCATTAGTCGACAATGTTCGTGGTGATTAGCGATTTCCAAATGTCGTGGATCGTAACTGATGCCACAAAGAACGACGTAATGACCTGCGTAGGGTTGATCATAGTTGTTATTATTAGCTTTATTATTATCATTCCTGTTATTATCGCCACCACTATTATCGACAGCAGCATGATCAATGTTATCATCATCAACAGCATGATTATTATTGTGATCATCAATAGTATGATGATGTAGCAAAGACGAGGGAGATACCGATACATTCAACAACACGCGATTGTCTAACAAGACGATTGCAACGCAATCATCACGTCGGACAATTTCTATTACGGTAAATAACGATAGGAAATTGTTATTGCCATCATCATTATCATCATCCTCATCATCGTCGTCGTCGTCGTCGTCGTCGTCGTCGTCATCAGTCGTAGTTGTACTTGTAGTTGTTTTTGCGTTGTTGTTTGGATCATCGGGACACGTTCCTGATACAATTTTTGAAATGTAGAGGCAATACGACGTTGATCTTCTAGAAAATTATGTTGATAATATTGATAGTCTTTGTAGGTGTCATCCACGTCCATTAATTGTTGTGACGCCAACACAAAGTCAAAGTCAAACAAGAATTTCAATTTATTATTATTTCTTTTTTTGTTCTTTTCCCACAAATGAAGTTGCCACATCAAATCAGAGGTCCAAATTGATTTGGTCGGAACACCATTGGACAAAATGTCACTTCGTTCCAATTCAATCTGATTCTTCTTCATTGTTGTTGTGCATCCACATTATTGTTATTGTTATTGTTATTGTGTCGTCGTCTTTTTCTTCTTCTCGTCGAAGCCATCGTGATATCATCAACAAGGCTATACCACAATCCCATGTTTCAATTGTACGATGCCTTTTATCTCGGTGTAGTAGTTGTTGTCAAGACACTGATGGCGCTGTCGTCGTTCATTATTGTCGTCTATTGCTTGTATGTCGTCATCGTCGTCGTCGATCACCACATTAGTATCATTCAGAGACAAAGCTCGAAACAAGGAGAGTGCATGGAACGACAACTGACGATCGATTCTCGTCTCGACTCGTCAGTAGTGTGCCCATTAGTGCTTTTGCGGTCGTTAAAGGACTTGGTGGTCGTTGTTTGCTTTGCTTTGTTTTTTTGTTTGGTGTAGTCTGTTATCTCATTATTGTCTCATGTGTAGAAAAGTTTCTAATTAAGAAACATAGAATATTATAATAGAGTCTTTACAGAAAAGTATGAAGTAACAATAGAATATTATGTTTTTTATCCCTTAACCATATTGATATTGCATGAGGTGACAGTAAACTGTAAAAGCTTAAAAAAAATCCAGTAATACATTATTACTCAATATAAATTTTACCTATTATTTATTTACCATATCCTCCTATCATTCTTTAACGCTTATTATATACCCGTACTTCGTGCTATGTAACTGGCAGTGATTATGTTTCTAAAGTGTGTACATTGAGTGATGTATGTTAATAAAGGTTGACGAATCGATCGTTGATTTCTTTTTCTCAGTAAATCTGAAGATGGTACGACAGCAACAACAATCGAACTTACCAAGAAAACAAAAAAAAGAAAAAGAAGTCATCATCATCATCGTCGTCATCTCATCCTCATCATCTTCAGTGAAGAATAGAAGAATAGTCGTCCATGCACATGTTCTAATTTTTATTTTTCTATTCCCATTAATAATTGCTACGATCTTTACTATATTCCACCATGGAACAGCTGTATCGTCATCGTCGTCCATCATCGTCGATAAATATACCGACTTTGATCAATACATATACATAGTTTAGTAAAAAGAATTACAAGTACGAGCCATAATACGACTAGGACTAATACGAAAAATATCGATGACGACGATGACGATGACGATGATGATGACGACAAAAACGACGACGATGACGACGATGAACTACCGACGATGATAATGGAATCGGCAAGAGTGATAAAAAACACCACACACCAATAACAACAACAGCAGCGACGGCGAAATAATTAAATTTTATTCATAATAAAAAATTGGTAATCAATGATCTGTTTTCAGCATCGTGGTTATTTCTCGGAAACGGTTTTTTAGAAATAAATTATAGGGAGATTGGAACCTGTGAGGATACAGTCTTCACGTGCGATTAAAAAAAAAAAAAAAACAAATCTTGGAAAAATACGACAGAATTCAAAATGTTGAAGGATTGGACACACTTTAATGTCGAACATTTAAGTAAATATTGGATGATGAGTGCACGAATGCGTTCCCAGAAGAAGGGTGGTGGTGATAGGAATGGAGAGATGATTTTTTCTCATTTAATTTCCATGATGGACAACTTAACAGAAAAGAGGATGAGGATAAAAAAAACCTCCGTCATCACTATCACTCCTCATCATTATCATCGTCGTTACAGCAGCAGTCTCAAAGTGTTAATACTACACAGCAGCAACAACAACAACAACAACAACAACAACAGCAGCTATTACGTCCAATAGAATTACAAAATACAATTGCTCTGATTGCCTTCATGCCGGTGACTGCGAAATTATCACATCGGAAGTATAAATTTTCGACAGTGGGGAACAGAGATCAATTAATGTCGTATCATTCCTTGGCGGCCACTATCTCGTCATTATGGTCCGTGGGTTTTGGACGAGTGGTGTGTGTCATTAAATGAAACGGGATCGGACTATACACGTGGTGCCTGTGAGGTATTAAAAATGAGCAGTAGTAGCAGTAGTAGCAGTAGCAGTAGTACAACGGGGACGAGATTAAAGTCGTTGTGAACATCAATAGCAACAGTAGTAGTAGTAGTAGTAAACAACAAGCAGCAGCAGCGACGATGTTACTAATACCAACCGCACAATTGCTACGATAGGATATAGCATCAATAATAACAAAGACGACGAGGATCATCATCCTCTTGAAAGGACGATGGAGATTGCTCACGTTCATATTATCGATCCAAGTTTGTATGAAACAGCAGAGGTTAAAATGAATATTCCACGTGCTGCTGTTGCTGGATTATGGAGAGCAATGACAGGAGAAATTTAATAGTAATAATATGATGATACTGTGTTACTACACCAGAGGATATGATAATGATGAATCTTATAAAAGAAGAACGAAGTAAATGGCTGGGACAAAATCATGACTTTGAGTATTGGAAATACGTTTGGCTTACTGAGCCTGATAGTATCCTGAACATGAATACTAATTTATTATCATTATTTAAAGATTCATTAGATGAAGGGATCGCACTTTTTCCGTAAGTAAGGCCGTGATTTTATATAAAAATAACCATATTATACATATGGAAAATCCCGTATTTAAATTCCCTCACACACACACACACGTTTTCTCTCTTGTGTCTTTTTGTTACTTTAAAAGTCATCGGATTCACCCTCTCCCCCATGAAACAGATCTTCCCAATGATATAATACCCCATCTTGATCGTGGTATGTATTTACCAAATCTACATCCTTTTAATGTATCAGAATTGGTAAGTGAGGGTGGCGATGCCGAGAGGGTGGTGGTAGTTCTGATAATTATATTGCATGCTGTGATGCCGGTCGACAATGGCCAGGAAATAAATGTTGGAATAAAGACAGACCAAAGTATATCCAGGAAAAATTTAGGAAATTCTGTAAGGAAAAATGGCGAAGAGATAAAGAAACAAAAGTGCCTATTGGTGGTCTGTGGATTCAAACAACTAGAGACTACCACTACTAATACGACAGCAGAAACTGAGTGATCATAGCAAGACATCATAATCTATTGGAATACAAATGGAAGCGTATAAAGGATGGTATTGGTGCTGTCTTCGGATTTTCTAATGGTGGTAGAACATGTATACCATCAAAGATACCATGTGAGGTAGATAGATGAGGATCGGACAATTGGACTGACATGCACTAATTACAATTTATATTTACAGGTTATATAATTCGTCCATTCCTTCAACGTCGTTCTTCGATGGGAGCCTCTCTTTCCCACAATTCGTAAATATTTGTATAGTTTAGGGATACCATCACATCATACTCCTTTGGATTTTCGTATCGTGTATGTATCCGAAAATTCCTCATGGAGTTGCTTTTGTACGTATGTACGCGTTTTAGACAAACCATTATCGTCATTATCGTCATTGTCATCATCATGAACGACGTTCCCCGATCAAAGACTAAACGGTGCAGGGGTTCTACCCGGCTAGGAAATACAATCAGTCTGTGTTGCTGTCGAAATGGATGCCTATAATTCCTCCTCCTCCACTACTATTTTGATTCCCCCCCGCTACTGCGTTGGAGGATCTTCATCCGCAAGACACATATAGTCTAACATGGTGTTTCTTATCTTGACCACCGAAGAATCGATAAACACGTTTCACACCCGGTATCGTTACCTTCACAGCTCTTGAGAAAGTTTATACGGGGTTTTCCATTAAATTGGACTAATTTGTAGACACAACCAAGAGCTGGTTGTGCTGACAGGTCACAAGATTTGTACCGATTCCAAATGCTGTAATACCATGTTCCTTTTTAGACAATTCGACTAACGTCGCTTCGTTGATATCATTACTCGCTACCACCGTTAGGTCCGTAAATGCCATCGACGTGTTGGTTCCTCAGTAATGACTTTTTGGAATGTATGTTGACAAGTTGCACTTAATGCAGCTAAGTCACCAGAATCTAATCGTATACCCTTCGGTACGTATCCAAAATCATCTAATGCCTTCGCCACGAAAATAAAATTTTCTAATCCACTTGCGATGGTATCATAGGTATCAATAAGACATAAACAATTATTGGGAAAGGTACAGGCATAGGCACAAAAAGCAGCAAGTTCTCCATCGTTGGTTATGCTGCTGCTGAAGTAGAAGTAGATGATGATGACGACGACGATGATGATGATGATAATGTAGAATTATGAGCTTTTGCTGATTCGATACATAAGAACTCTGGTTAGAAATACTTCCTTCTTGTTGCTTTTTTTGTTATACAATGTCAATTGAGCAACGACGTCTAACGACGTAAAGGATTGAATGTAAGAGTGAGCATGAGTTCCCGATATGGGGATACCAAACATCTTTCCAGCCTGGACGTTGGAGGTACCATCAAATCCACCCACGTAACTATATTTACTGGCGGTACCTGCATGGACGATGGACAGTAGTTTATATTATAATATATTGAAATTAAATAGCGAACGAAATGAGTGAGATTTTCATTCGTACACCCTTTGCTGCAAAATATTATTCTACAATTACACACACACAACTTACATGCACCATCTGGACCTTGTGCTCGTCGTAATCCAAATTCCAGACATGGTTTTGGTTTATTATTTTTTGATGATGACGACGACGACGTACTACTACAGTAGTTGGTATGATGTTCGTTCATTTCATTGGCTCGTAATACCATTCGTGATGCGTTCGTGGCAATCAATGATGGGTAATTGATTAAATTTAATAATGTTGTTTCCAGTAAATGACCAATACCCAATGTCCCCTCCAATAATCAGTAATGGACATTTTGGAAATACCACGGTACCCTCCTGTACCGGAATATACCTTTAATGATGCTAATGCGTCATTTAATCCATGTAATAAATACTCATCAAAGAATTCAGTATCACAATGTTGTAAGGCTGGTGTGGATTTTAAATAATCAATATCATCAACCGTAAATTGGAAAGGATTGTAATAATTTCAAAGATTCGTCTAAACCACAAAATATAGTATATTCTCCGTGGAATGGATTTTTACGAAAAAATAATTCAAATACCGCCGGTTCATTCACCTTACCAATCTTCCAATGCGAATACGTCATGGTCAGTTGATACAAATCTGTTAATAAGGCACGAACAAGATTATTAGTAGGACTAGTACTATTACTACTACTACTGACACCACCGATGGCAGACACAGCGGTGGGAGAAATTGTTGCTGTTGTTGTTGTTGAGCTCATCGTACGTAGTGTGTAAATTTTCTTCTATTTCTTTCTTTCTCCTCTTATAATAGTGGGAGTGATAATGTAGTAGCGATTGTCCTTTTACTCTTTTTATTTTATATCATTGTGTGTGCAATGATGTGCAATAATAGAAGTAAGCAAGTCATTGAGGAGCCAAAGTTTTGGAGAAAGAAGAGATCATGCAATCGTAACGATCGATAGGAAGGAAGATCTTATTGCGCGTCAAAGAAAGAGTGTTTCTTCGCGGACTTTTACAAGTATTCAGTACAGTATGTTCATATGATTAGATGATATCCTACGTATCTACTATATTGACATACCTTTCTACTTGTACAGTACAATGTACGTCAGATTTAGAATTTGAACATGATGATATTCCTTCTTTGTCTTTCATGATGATGTAATTAATATTCCTCTTCAGTTCACATAAAATGCAATGGCGATGATCTTCGAGTTGTAGGACTACAGTACTAACTTAAAACTGTCTCACGTGTGTATACATTTTGTATAATTATTACAAAAAAAATCATGGTGTCGTCACAACAATTACTTCTTCGAATCTTCTTGACGGTGACATACATTTCGTTGGGTTGTTGTCGGGCATTTACAACGACGACGACGACAAGAACAGGATTATCATCGCGATCGTCGACATCATCGTCATCGTCCCAAACAGCGATTGGTTCCTCCACCGTACCCACCGATACGACGTCTCCTCCTTCTTCTTGGTTTTCTAGTGATGACAACAACGATGACGACGACGACGACGATTCTGTTAGTACTAGTGGTACTGCTGCTACTGCTAGTAGTAGTAGTAGTAGTAGTGTGATGAGTGTCGAACGTCTGAAGATTCAACTGTTACAATTGGGAGCTGCCTTAGATCGTGGACAAGCCTATAATCCAACATCGGGATCCTACTATGAAGAAAATATGAACGTCGCACGTCAAAAAATTGAACAATTATTGGATCAAGCTGCTGCAAAAGAAGTTGCAACCGATGCCGATGCCGCCTCCGCTGCTACAAGTACTGTTCCAAATTCCTTAGAGGATATAGATGGTGAATGGGAATTAATTTTATCGACGGTACCACATGGAATCTTTCGAAGTTCACCATTCTTCTTAGCAATCCAGGTGCGTTTGCGTTGCGTTGCGTGGATATGGGTTTGTTATCAGAATATAATGTGCATATAATATGTATACTATGACTTCTTTGTTCTGTTCTATTATATTCTGTTCTGGTCGGTCTAGTTTACATTCGAATCTATCATACATGTATTGAATACTCGTTGTCCCTAATAACGATTTCTTTCTAACTCTTTCTATTCTTTTCTCAGGAATCATATGAATACGCTGAAACAAAAACATTTGAAGATGGAACAAACAAACCGGATTTATTCTTTAAGTTACACGAGTTACAAACGTGTTCATGGGGTGTATCGAAGGTTGGTCGGATTGCACAATTTATTGATCCTAAATCAAAGTACTTATATAGTACCTTCGATACGTCACTTTTTAGTTTGACTGTTATTCCTATCTTGGGTTGGGTAAGTTTAGTTCCAGTCCAGTCCAGTCCAGTCCAGTCCAGTCCAGTCCAGTTCAGTTCAGTTCAGTTCAGTTCAGTTCAGTTCAGTTCAGTTCAGTTCAGTTCAGTTCAGTTCAGTTCAGTTTCAGTTCAGTCCTAACTTGAGTGGGCAACCTACCTCATCATTATTTACCTTCATCTTCGTCTCCACATACTTCTCACATCAATCTTTTTGATCACCACAAATATTTGTCGTCATTACCATTACCATTACTGATATCAATATCAATATTAATATCAATATCAATATCAATATCAATATCAACGCCGATTTAAAGTTTAAACTACTACCCACATTCGGAGGATGTGTCGTAACGGCTGCAACCATACAAGAATTAACACCTGATGTTTTCCGTGATCGTAAAGTTGCCAAGCTTGAGATGATCGTTGACTATACAACATCACGAAAGTAGATGGATTAGCTGGGTTACCACTATTGGAGGATATTATCTGGAAAATCAAGGTTCCTGTTGGTGCTATATGGAAATTATTACCATGGAATAAGGGTCGAGATGCTACCTGTAAGGTTTATATCAATTACGTTGATCCAGATTTTCGCATCGTACAAGATATCGATGGAGAATTCTTTGTATACACAAGACCGGTCGTACCCCGTGAATTACTCATATAGTTTTTGAATTAATTAATGGGAAAAACTTGACATCATAATAGCAGTGTAAATGACCGCACCTACGAACAAGCATTCACATTCACACATTCCCGCACTCAATATTCCTTTCATCTCTCTTCTCGGATGTAACAATAAGTAAGAGTTATTCTAATAAAAAATAAAAGGGCACTCGGTTTATAAAAAAATTATATTATGACGTCACCCCAGTCCCAGTACACGTACTACACAAACGGCATTATTTGTCGCTGTCGTGGGTATCGTTGTTGTTCTTGCTATTATTATTTTCGTTTGTGCACATTGTTTTCGATGGAACACAAAATCGACCATTATTGTTCGATCCGAATACAATACCAACACCATCCTTTAAACGCATCCATTTGTATTTCAAAAGACGGCGATGACCTTTTCTGATCTTGGTCAGATTGTAAGACGCCGCCGTGATATTAATATTGGTACTGTTGTCGTTGTCGTTGTTGTTTTTGCTATTGTCATTTAAGTGTCGGAATCCATTTTCCCACCATTTGCTTTGTGGATTCCTCTTGAAACCTTCAAATCCCGGCCATATATTCCCGCCATCACAACACGCTATGTACTCCTCCTCCTCATTATTGTCCTCATCATCATCCCCTAATGGATCTAATGTTGTTACGTTAGAAAAAGGTTCGACATTTGGTAAATACAATCCACGATTTAATGTAGTATCATTAGGAAGATCTGTTTCATGAGGAAGTGGGTGAATGCGATGTGGAAAAAAATGATATACCCTCATCTAATGCATCTTTCATTAATGGCAACAAGCCATGATTTAAATTCAAGACACTATCCGGTTCTGTGAGTAGGACGTACTTCCAATACGATGATGATGACGATGATTCCCCCTCCGAGTTCAAGCTCGAATTTGAGTCTAATTCCGAGCCTACTAGGTTGCTATTGTTATTGTTGTTGTTGATTCGTCCACCAAGCCATTTGATTTGTTCATTTTTGGATTTCATTTTCCCTGACAAGGCAAGTTGCATCCCAATAATTGCACCCCTAGGAACATTTTCTAATATTCTACTACTTCCAGGGTGCGTATATTCATACCAATTTTTATTCGTGAGTTGAACGTGAGCAACTTCCATCATTGGTCGTTTATTATCATCAGTAATAATAGATGGCGAGGAAGAAGACGAAGTATATCCGATCGTTGCAATCGCATTCGTACTACTACTATTTATGATTACGGTGGGCTGTTGGTTATCAACAATTATATCCCCATCTTCTTTGTTGTTATTGTTGTTATCGTTATTATCATTAAATGCTATAGACTTTAATACTTCACATGCATCTCGAGTATGTAAATAGTCATTTTTCTTCAATCCCACAATTACAACCCGTCGAATATTTGCTTCAAACAAAGGCTTTAACGTCGCAGCAAGAGAATATGCCGTTAATGTCCGACCCTTATCACCAGTAGGATCAATATGTCTTCTTGCTTTACCCTTTGCCATGTATGGCATAAAGGCTACCATCGCAATAGTATTTTTTGTCAATGGTACGTCGTTTTCTATTGTTGTTGTCGATGATGCTGATAGCGACGATGATGATTTTGGTTTACGGTGTTGTAGGTAATCTCTTATTCTCGATATGACGGTTGGAAATAATCTAGCTTCATCACGTGATTCGGAATTGAATATTTGTAACATACCCCACCACTTCGTATACATATTATAAGATACCAAAAAGAATAAAACAAAAAGAAGATAATGAGGGTTAGTTTTGAAAGATGAATGAGTATAAACTTACTATATATAATATGGGATGAAAGGAAATGATCTACTACAATTTACCTTCGATAGATGTTCCACATTAAAATCAGTCCAATCCAGTAACATCTTAGCGTGAGGCAGTAATGTACCACGACCATCGAATTGTTTTTGATATAGATTCCAATATGCTACCATAGCACCACTTTCACAGGATGTAATTTGTTCAATTGGTAATTCTAGAAATCTTTTTCGATTTAATAACCATGTAGCAGAAAATAAATCTTGTATCATTATGCCACGTCCATCAACGTATTGAGTTTTGTCGGTATTATTTTCTTCTTCTTCTTCTTCTTCTTCTTCTTCTTCTTCTTCTTCTTCTGCTTCTTTGTTTTTGTCGATGTCGGTGATGATGGTGAGTCTTCTAGTGTTGATGTGTTTATTTTCTCTTGGGCAACCGACGACATAGAAGAAGAAAATGACGACGACGACGACGACGACAACAGTGATATTCTAATATTAGTATTGATATTGTCAGTATGGACGGAAAATCCAAGCAGGTAGAAATTCATTGACGCGAGAACGATTGATGAGAAGAAAAACACCATCGTTGTGAGATCAGACTTGATAATTGTCATCTTCGTCTTCGTTGTTCTTTCCATTATTGATCTCATTCTCGTAATTTTTGGTAGTACCATTCTGTCGTCGTTGTCGTTGTTGTGTATTTTGTATTTTATTAGATTGGGTCGTAATCTAAAGAGGCCCAATGTTTCCGATCGGAGATTATTTACCTGGGATTGAACCCAGCACAAAGGTTGTCCAGCCAGTGAGGGTAATAACACTAGCTATTTTACTAGTATCCAGTATCTCTTCGAATACTGCTACTAATGATAACAATAACGACGGTAGGTCTTGATCTTATACTGCTAGCAATTGTATTCACATTTTTATAATAATAATGAGACAAATATTAAACAATATATATTCTATTTGTATTGAGCTGTGCTCTTTATCCATTGTGCACCTTTACTTGCTACTGATTCCATTTCGTCGTTCGTCATTGAAGATAATGTTCCTCCATCTTTATGGAACCAGTAGATTCCAACAGGTCGATGGCCAAAATAGTTCATGGAATGCCAATGACGCATTTCAAGGAGCTTACCCACAACAGAGTGATCAGTAATTGAAAGATGATTCATCAGACTTTTCCCTAGATCCGTGATGGCTTGTACGGTGATGATATCGTTAAATTCAGGCCAAACAATAGACACGCCGTCAACAGTTCTTGTAATATAAGCAGAACCAGTTCCACCACCAGTAAACTGGTGACTTGTATTTCTGATGTTAGCATTATTTCGAAACTTAGGACGGGCATCAATTCGTTTCCACACAAGCTTGCCATCCTTATCAACTTCGCCAGTCTTTTCAATGGTTGATCCCGTTAGTGGATTCGAATTGCTTCCAACCTTCCCTTTCTCTTTTCTCTTTCGATCAATGGCGTATTGGCAACCGTACATCACTTCCGTGTGAATTTTGTTCCACTCTTCACTATTGAATTTGTGATTATCATCATCATTTCTCAAGGCCATAAATAAAGCAATAAGCAACGGAATATGAGAGTTAATACAAAATTTAGAAACACCATTCCATTGTACTACCTTTGGATGGCATGTATCTGGATAATGCATTAATCCGTGACGAATTGCTGATAAAAGATACTTGAGAGCACGACTCGTTGTGTCTTTTGTTACGAACGAATGTCCAAGGAAAGCGTTTTTTACGTTGCTTATTTTCCGAAGGACCACAAGCAACTCGGTTGTTTGTTTGGGTGTGAGTTGCCTGTAGCCCGTCTCCAACCGTTGTGTGGGTGTCTTTTCAATTGTGCTGATCTCGTACGATTTTTTCTATACCAAAAAGGTAGGAGATTCAACAAATAAAAGTTAGATTATAACAGAAATATAAGGATAAACATTGACAACTAACACAAATAGAATTAACACGTACCGATTCTTTCAACTTTTGCGCCTCAGTGTCATTGTTTACGTGATGCGTCGGTGTGGTTGCGAAGAGTGTAGTTGCGGATCGCTGAGCAGCAGTAGTATGAGCAGCACGCTGATCATGACGGTGGTGGTGGTTATGAACAGTTATATCAACAATTTGTGCTGTTAAAACACTAATTTTCATAAATGCATCATGTATTTCTTTTTGATAGAATTTGAAATTATTTTCCCAATATTTATAATCATATTCTTTAGATGATGATGACAACGAAGAGGAGGAGATGGAGGAGGATGAAATTATTTCGTTTGGTTCTACTTCATCATCATCACCAGCAGCGTGTTCATCAGACTTACTGTGATTGGTATTGTTTAATCCATTCATTATATCATCATCAATTTGTTGTTGCTGCTCCTGTTGTTGTTGTTCTCTAAGCAATCGTAATCGTTTCGTTCGGAAAACTAAATCTCTTTCAAATTTCAATTCTTCAAATTTCAATTGCCTTGAATATAATAATAATTCATCATCAGTTGGACGACGGCGATGTTCTCGTTCTCGTTCTTGATCTTGTTGACGAAGTTGTTGAGAATCTGATGATTCAATTTTGTCATGAATTTCTTCTGACATAGCAGTGATAGTGTTGTCGTTATCAAAACTATTATCTTCGTTCATAGCAGTGATAGTGTTGTCGTTGTTGTTATTGTCGCCGTCGTCGATTTTGTTGGAAAGCAGTAATAGTGTTGTCGTTGTTGTTATTGTTATTGTTATGACAATGTTGATACGATACAAGAAGCGAAGAACGTTGTTGTTATTGTTATTGTTATGACAATGTTGATACGATACAAGAAGCGAAGAAGTTTTCTTAAGAAGAGCAAGTTTTTGCTCTCATTATTTCAAATTGAGAATCATTGTTCAATCGCAATCGCAGATCACGATCGGAGATTATTTTTTATAGATTTTCATACTGTATCATACTACGTTTAATACGTACTTACTGCACACATGACGTACATCACTGATTTTGCAATCCAACAAATTCGCGAAGAAATTATAAATCAAACAACATCAAGAAACATCAAACACATCAAAGAACAAGCATCAAATCATAAATACGAATATAAGTATGACATAAAATGGCATCGGCATTCTTTCAAAGCAGACTCGACTCGACATACCGATAGCACTTGTTTCTTTTACAGTACGTGTGTCTTCAAGATGAGGCACATCTATTTTTTGGTAGTCGTCGTTACTCTTTCAACGCATTGGTACAAGTATGGTTTGGCATTTTCGTCATCGAAACCATCGTCATCTATCACGAGGAGGAGGAGGACCGGCATACTACTCGCCGCCGGTGACAGTAGTGACAATATTAACAGCGAGGTTAGTGACTATTCTTTTCGAGATTCGTGGTGCCTGGTTACGGTGGGCGATCTCCATATGGAAGATGATATGAGGTATCATCAACAAGCTCAACGTGATTGTTTAGATGCATTGGAAGATTTCCCATTATTGGGAGCACCAACGGACGCTCATCATTCATCATCATCATTACCATTATCGTCATCGATGGAACTCAATAACGATATTGTAAAATCGATATGCGAAAAGCCTGGTGGAGCTTTAACGGAAGAAGAATTAGGAATATTATTAGCACAAAAATCCAATAGGTGAGTTTGAGATAAAACATCAATGGAAAAAACGCCGATTCTGCTAGTGAATGTATTAGTCTTCCTACAACAACAACACTAAAACTTACTTGAAATAATATTTATTTTCCTGTATAGTTACTTGAATTCGCATCTTGTGAGTCTCGGTGACCTTGGAAGGAAAGATATTATTCATGAACAAGGTGACGCAGGTACGACGAAAAGTTTCGTTGATGCGAAAACTTTTTTCGATGGATTTGGTGGAATTGATTACGACTTGGTCACGGTGAGTTGAGTTAATGTGAAAAAGAAAAAAAGAGGAAATAAATAAACTGAAATTGGATCTTGATTTTATTTGCAGGGGTTTGCTTTGTTGACTCGTTGACTCGTTGATTTCTAATGCACATTGTTTGCTATACATTATAAAATTCATGATAGGGGAATCACGATTTAGAGGGACTTGACGAATTCGATACAGACCAAGAAAATCTACAAGCTTGGATGGATTGTTACAATAAACCTACACCATATTTTTCTAGAACTATTGGAGAACGCACTTTATTATTGGGACTATCAACGGGTCGCTTTCGAGATGCTCCCTATTCTTCTCACGAAGTTCATATAGACGATGAACAAATCGAATGGTTCCGTGAGATGGTTGAATCACATCCAGCTTCAGACGGGTGGAAGATTCTAGTATTTTCACATGCTCCTATAATAGGTTCAGGTTTGCGTGTATTGCAATCTGTACACGTCACGAACGGATGTGCTTGGTTAAACCATTGTTCACCACCCGATATACGTAATTCTTTTGTACGAATCGTCAAAGACAATCCACAAATCAAGTGTTGGTTTTCTGGACACTTTCACTTATCGCACGACTATGAAGATGCGTTGGTGCAGGCTGTAAAAGTTCTCCGTGTGCATTTTTACAGGTAGGTGTTATGGGACCTGGGTCAAGTCGAGACAATAAGAGACAAACGAGATTTGTACGTGGATGTGGTGGAGATTTTCTTCAGTTATTTTCCATTAATCACCACGAACGTGTTCCCGTCACAAATTCGAAGAGAGACGAGGGAGGAGATGCCACTAAGGCACGGGTTCGATTGGATGCCACACTCGATTTGAGGACGGGTGAAATGACGTATGCTCAAGAAAAAGGTGAAGGAGAGGATGGAAATGACTGTGTCGATGATTCGAAAGCTGATTGGTTCCAGGCTTATGTTCCACAAGAAGAAGACGGATGCTATCTCGAAGATATCGAAGGTTCCGTATTCGACCACTCGAGGAAGGTTTGTTGGTGGCATATGTCTGATGGCAAAGTACTAGGCCTTCACCAGGAACAATTGGTCGAATACGATTCGGAAACGTTATCTCCTCTTGGGGTAGTTCTTACCAAAGAACAATTGGCATCGTCCGCCACTGAAAATGGAACCAAAGAAGTTCTGGTCGTGCAGAACAAATCAATATTAGTTTTGGTGGACGACGAAACTCGAGAAATGGAAGTCATACATCCAAATGAAGATGGATCGTACTGGAGAAAGTTTCAACGAAACAAAAAGATCCGACTAGAAGAAAAAGCTAGAGAGGAAATTGCTCGACGGTGGCTAGCACAAAATATTGTCTCTAAGAAAGTAGACTGAGACGATGATGAAAAGTGAAAAGTTCTACGGGTAATTTGCTATTTCGCACGAGACTTCGGGGGAACCACTTAAACTACTGTACCGGGCAGAGACAACACACATTTTTCCCTCTTGATATAATTGAATAGAAAATACGAAAATGCTACTAATAGCATTAAAGAAATATCGTTATTTTTAAGCTTTAATACATTATTTAATAGAAAGATTTAAAAAACTCAATTACTTCAAGACAACATGCTTGTCTGTCTAGGCAAATTGAACTGGATCAACCTCCTTCAGAAGATCTTTGTTTTTCGTGGTTAATGTAGCACCGGCACCAAAGGCGATGGCACCCTCACCCTTAACACCCAATGGTGCTTTAGGTACGTGATGTTTCGCGTTATCGACAATGCTCTGTTGGATATCTTTGAAGGGTGGAAGTTCCATCCCCTTTGCTTTTTTGGCAACAACTTCGGCTGCGAGTTTGCCTCCCAACACGGCTCCCTCCATAGATCCCAGAAACTTTTGCGATGTCCAATCACCTGCCATTGTTAAGTTGGGATAGGAGACCGTTGACCAGGTCGGTACTTATTACGACCAGGAACTGCAGCATAGACAGATCGAGGAACCTTCACAACAGTATATTTGCGTAGTGTGGCTTTGCCGTTCGGGCCCTGGCTCTTGGTAGATGGCCACTTGTCATCCGCGGCGATTTCTGTGGGGAATAATCGAGCTAATTCTCCCATTGTTGCATCGATGATCTGTTCGTCTGTCTTTGCAATCCAGTTGGTCTTTCCACCAGCGATGGGTGAGCACGGAGCGAAGACCAATTCTAACATACTTTTTTCGGGATCGTAATATTCTTTACACGTGACACTCATGTCAGCATAGACGCTCAACAAAGGAGAACGGGAAAAGCATAAGTGATCCACAGCCTTAAGTTTGCGATCGAACCACATATGCAGATTGATAACGGGGATGCCCTCTAGTTCATCAAATTGACGAAAGTAGGGCATGTTTTGCCATTCCTTGGGAACCATACGTTTCATGATATCCACGGGCATCGCGGACACGTATTCATCGGCGACGACTTCTTCACCACTTCGCATCAACAAATGCTTAATAGAACCATCATCGTTGACGACGATTTCTTTCACTGGTGAATTCATGACGACATCTCCACCTCGTGCCTTGACGTGATCCGCCATGGGAGCACATACTCGGTCGGGTTGATTGCCATCTAAAAATGCCATCTGTAATCCATTATCTTCGTTTAAGAAACGATTCATGGCGGTCAATACCACCGTCATGGATAACTTATCCGGGTCGATAAAGTCTAAGGCTTTTGCCATGGCGACGAAGACCTCCGAGTTGATACGTTCAGGCATACCGAATTTGCGCATAAATTCGGTGACGCTTAATTCATCCTGTGCATCAATGAAGGGTTGTCCCTCGATTAACATTGGCAACAGTGGTGGAGCTGTTTGGATTTTTTCTCCTAATGTCAACATTTTTTGATTGAGCAAGATGGCCAAACCAAAGTTGAACGGTGCTGGGATGCCGGGAATGAAATCAAAGGTCGTAAATTCACCTGGTAATTCTTGCATGGCGAAGATCATTTGATGGATCTTCCATTGCAGATGGTCGTGGATGTCCAGTTCATCGAACAAATTCATAACGTTGGGGTAGGCACCAAAGAAAATATGTAGTCCCGTTTCAATCCAATCTCCATCCTCATCTTGCCACGCACTGACTTTCCACCCAGTACATCACGAGCTTCATATACCACAGGTTCATGACCGGCATCCGAAAGATACTTAGCACAGGCCAAACCAGATAGACCCCCACCAATAATTGCGACCTTTTTCTTTTGGGAGCTTCCATTGGTAGCACTATCATCGATCTTTAATTGATTCTTAAAGGTACTGGATAATGCATTCATCTCCCGGTAGTTGTTCGTGTTCTCAACGTTAGGCTTGGGATAATCCACCATGGCGAGAGAAGAAGATGAGGTTTTCGATGTAACTGCACTGCCGCTAGTAGGACCATGGCTCACAGGTGTATAAGGAGCAAATCCCCATGTTTGACCGACCGCTAGGAATCCAAATAATGCACTAGGT